>APFE031057783.1:131762-167327 GCA_000404065.3 Pinus taeda | reverse complement strand
GACTTTTAGATGTTGTGCGTTAGGTTCCAAAGCGTTTTTATGTTTCGTTGAGTTTATTTTACAGTTGATATCTTAAGAAGTTTGCCTTTTAGGGTTCACCACTTGATTAGATATACAATTCCTTTAAAATATGCAATCTAAAATGATAAACAGTCATTTATTTTCTTTTAGCAATGAAAATCCTAGCTACTAAGGAAAGAAGAGTAAGATTCTTTCATCATAAAGCAGAGAGCACACACTAAATGCACTTTTCCTAAATAAATTCCGCGTGCAGTCTAAATGCAAATGCACATGCATGTATTTGTTTTTCCACTTCCTTAATGTGAGAATGACAAAAATAAAGCTAAGTACAGATCTGGACTACTTTTCTTGAAAGCGAAACTTTAGCAATTTCTTTTCAAAAACGAAAGGAAGACTAAGAAGACACTTTCAATTTCGAATGGAGAACTGCTTTCGACACTTCAAATAATTGATAATTCAAATCAAATACAATGCCAAAAGTGTAATCGACTATCTAAAAGAGAAAGACTTTACAACACTCATTTTCTTGACTAAAAACGACAGTTGCGACACTTTCAAATCAAAAGACGACGGTTCGATTAAGCTACTTTTTGCAAAGGAGGACTTTAAATGATGAAAAATACATAAAAATTAAAAACAAAAAAAAAAAAAAAAAAAAAAAAAAAAAAAAAAAAAAAAAAAAAAAAAAAAATAATCCTAAATAAATAAATAAATAAATAAATAAAAAAAACATTTACAATTCCTTATCAATGGAGGCTGAATAATGTAAAGGAAGAAGGTTTCAACAGTGATATATTGATCATAGACTGCAAAACTACTGAATAAAGTTGAAAACAATGAAGAAAAAAACAAAATCTGGAGGCAGAAGCAGTCTCATTCAATCATCGCACCTGTTCTTACAGGAAACAGGGATGCATCTCATCTGCAGCACACGAGAGGTGCGATGCATCCAGGCTGCCAATGAGAGACAGTGGGATGGTCCAGGGACGAGACTAAGCTCAGTTTTCACCCACAGTTTGTAGCTAAGTTCAGGGATTTAGGTTGAGCTTATGATAGGCAGTAAACACAAAGTATAGGGGTTGATCTAAAGAGGTTACTGAGCCACCACCAAGGCACTTAGGATGTTTGCAAGTCAGATGTTCAATTCATAAACCAACCTAGAGATTAACTAAAGCAGCGTTGATCTACTTTGCAGTTGCATAACAAAAGAAATTCAAAGGCTAGTTGGCTTAACTTCAGGCTCTGTCTATAGTTTATAAAGCAAACAATAGTAACAAACAAACAAACTATTCGCTCCCCAGCGGAGTACATTAACCATACAAATGCATACACAAATACAAGATTTAGAAATATATAAATATATGGAGGAAAACGCAAATATCTTTATTGATAGAAGTAGTAGAAGAGAGGATTACAACCCAACTATCTAATCCAGCGCCATCCTCCCATCATGAAAGCCCTCTTCACCTCATGAAAAGCTAGATCACCCAACAATACAATGCTTTACAGAGAAACCAATAGCGCTTCCTTACAAAATACAAAATTCCAGCCTCTGGATCTCTAGGATGAGGGATCCATATATAGATATTTTTAGGGGGGTGAGTTAGCTTCTAGGATTTTTATTAGTGTCATTTCACTGATAGTTCTTGGTTCCACTTAGAGATTTCATGCTCTCTTACTCATCCCTAGGCAAATTCAGAGAGGCAAGTGTCATATGAGCAGTTTCTAGAAGATTCTCTAATTTTCCACCTAGCAAACTACCTCTGCCATTTGTCTACTCTCGATCATCGCACCCTATAGAAGGGCTTTTTAGTATGCATCACACCCTCTGTGTGTAACAGGTGAGATGCATCGCACCCTCAGCATGGAGCAGTCTGTATGTTCTAGTTTTGACCAGTTCTGAGCAGTTTTTCAGGGAGAACTTCTGGGAAATGATGTAATAAGTTGACCTTGTTAGTTTAGGGTATGAAACAACACTTTTAGGGGTTTAGAAGCCCTTGGTTTATGGACATATGTGATTGGGGTTTCAGTGCCCAAATATGTCTATAACAATGGCCCATATATATTTAAATGTAATAGGTCAGAGCATAGCTCCTATGATAAGACCTTAACCCCCACCACCAAGTTTGACCCCTAAGATTTTAGTAGCTTCACACGGCTATCTTTTACTACCATAGACAAACCCCCAGATCTTCCTTTGGCATCCACAAGTAGAAAAGTCCATCTTGGTAACATTTTATTAAGGGCTAGTCTCAATTCTTCTCCAATTCCGAGTGTTTCTTGGAGCATAATTACATCAGGACGGTAATTAAGGAACATAATTTTTAGTTCAAGTTTTTTAGAGGTACTGGAAAACCCTCCATAATTGAAAGACATCACAATCATTTGATCACCTTTGTTGGGGTCTGCGCTGCTCATAGCACCCCATGAAAGGATAATTGTTTCTTATGTGTTATGTCAATTATTCCTCTTTGTTGAGCCTTAGAAAGTTTTGATTTCCTTCCTCTAGGATTTCATTTTACAACTAGGTTCTGAAGGACTCCTAAACCTCCCACTGCTCCCTCAGGATTATCTTTCTTGTCTCGAGAGCGGAGGTAATAATTGGATTTATTCACTAGTTTCCCATAAGAGTACAAGGTCTTTGGGTCAACCGATAGATTTTGATTAAATTGAATTACTGGGATTGATGTAATGAAACTGTCTTGGGCTTCAGACACATAATCAATAGGAATATTTTGAATTGAAATAGGCCTAAAAGGACTAGGCCTCGAGAGTGACTTGAGCATAGATTGAAAGGATTCATGAACAGAGGGAAGGGGAGAAGAGATAATACCCACCATCTGCACCTCGGGGATGGTATCACCGCTCACCTCTAGATCTTCACGCATTATCTCATGAGGCTCAACCTGCTCCTGCAAAATATCATTCTCCATCTGCATATCCTAGACTTCTTGAGATTCCATCAACACTTATTCACCTTTTTGCCGAGTCCCCAATTCCTCAGCTTGAACCAGTTCCTCTTCTACAGTCTAAGTATGATCAAGATTTCTGGCTTCCCCTCTGTATCTTCTTCGCCTCTTCTTCCTAGGGGATAGTCCTAAGCTAAATGGCCATATTTATGGTATCTGTGATAGTGAAAGGGAAGTTGTTCATAATAAATGATCTATGTGTAAATATGATCTTGGTATTGAAGACTAATTTCCTCATCTAGTCCCTCCTATGGATAAAACATTACCAGGATTCGAGCAAGACTCTTTTCCCTTATTTCCCTAAAGGCCATGTCTGCTTCAAGAAAAAGACCTTGCTGCATGAAAATAACTATGTATTTTTTAGCTTACCTAATTTTCCATCGTCACATCTACTATGCATCCCATCAAAAGCGTCATTGTATCCTGACTCTCATGGGATTCCTTGTCACCCTTAGCCCCCTCCATTCAATCACAGTGCATGCCATCTTCCAACAACCTAAAACCGCCATCCTAGAACCAGTCAACCACCGAGCCTCTCCACTTCCCTATTGGTGGTTTACCTGGACAAATAGCTTTTGCAAAATTATGATGTGAAAGCCCCAACCCTGAAACCGATAGGATATCCTCCGGTTTAGGCTCCAAATCCACACAATCACGTTGGTTGATCATTCCTCGTGTCCTTGAATGTAGGATAAAAACTCCATTGTAAAAATTGTTGTTTAACTATTTTGGCAAGCGCATGCAGCTGAGGAAGGATCATGAGAGTGATTATGAATAGAACAGTGTAAACCCTCTCTTGAGACAACCCTAACATATATCCCTGATCCCCATCCTCATCATTCCCTAGGCCACCTTCAACGTTGACAGGTGCGACCCATGCGTTAGGCGGGTACTTCTGCCTATTGGTGAGCTCTAGTATTCCAGCAATAATGTTGCAACTCCTAGGGCTCCCTTCTTTACTTTATCAACCCGGTAGTTTCTAACAAACTTGGAAGCGATGGTGTTGTATGCACAAGTACTAGCTCTTACTGCAGGCTATCACTTGATCAGCTGGCACAAGTTCACTAGGAGTTCAATCCAACTTCTATGAGTTCTCAGAAGAAGCTTTTAGTTGTGATGGAAGAAAGCTAACTCAAAAGAGGCTATTATACTTGCAAAAAGAGGATGAAAGCTGAAAGGAAACGCAAACCCTAGTTTTACCCACTAACCCTACTTTTGCCAGAAAAAGAGTTGAAACTACTGAAATGGATGCCATGGACTACTGTCAAGGTAAAATTCATGTACTTAAGCTACTTTTGAAGGAAAATGTGGAAGAACCATCTTTTTGTCCTTTTGAGCAATTTTATGCAGAATTATTATGTTTGTGTCTTAACTATTCGTGACTGTGCAGAGGTTTGGTGGCAAAGGGAGATGGAGTTGGATTTTGCAGATGATGAGGAAGGTGTGGAGGGGTCCTAATAATTCCCTAGCACCCTTCTGGAGATTTCCATTGCGATCAGATTTCGAAAAATTGCTGGCATGAACTTCTACAGGAAGGCTGCAAGGGATCTACAGGAAGTTCTACAGGAAGAGGCTAAAAGTGATTTTTGAAGGTTTGGAGGTGGAAAACAAGTGGGAAGAAGGAAATGAAGGTTGGATGAGGGTGTTAGATGGTCTAGGACTTTGTCAGTGAAGATCAAACATGAAGGAGATGGTTGGATTGGTTCAAAGGATAAGAAAGCGATTTTGCACAAGAATGTAGAAATTAGGGCAGTTTGGGAAAGTATGGCGAATGAGTGGAGGAAATATTGAGAGATGGACTGGAGCAGGTTGGATGATGAAAAGATGATGATCTAGAATGGTATTCAAGTGAGCTGCACACCTGCTTCTGAAAATTGATTCAAGGAGAACTAAAAAAACAGAGCTTTACCTATTTTAACCTAATTTTGACCTAAAAACCAGAAAAGTGTTGAACAGAACTTTATGGAAAGGAAGCTATGCAAGAACGCTATGAAATCCGATCAAGGAAAAATCTAAGCATGTAAATACAACTAATATCAACTTCTCCAACTCGAAATCACACACTAGCAATTGCATTAGAAAGCAAAAACAATGTTTTGGTGGCAGCAAGCGTGCCTTGGTCTCAATTCATGGTCCCAGGGAGGGAGAAAGGAGATCAAGGTCTACTTGGTAGCCCTTTTTATGGATTCTTTTTCTATTATTGCAGCAAACTAACTAATCAACTTGAAGCAAGAATAGTTATCCTAATCATCAAAAACAACCTAAGTAACAAAGCAAGATTTAACCTAAACAACATAAATTAGTTCATGAATACAAGAAAAGTACATATAGATACACAAAGGAGGTGTTGGGCACTTGGGTTGGGCCCAACCCCAAGAGCTGCATCCCCCAAGAAAGATCAGAGCTGGTTCAAGGCTAGATTCATCTTCATTGATAAAAAAATAATAATAATTACATCACAAAATTGTCTGCAAAAGGAGCTCGAAGATGAGCTGAATACAAGTGTTGCACTAAAGTGCAAAAATAGTCTATCAATTTTCTAACCTACTGAGGCCTGAGGCCTTCCTATTTATACAAGTGAGGCCTCCCAACAGTCCTCCTAAACTTTAGGAACTCAGCTGCCAAAACTGCAGATAACAGCAACTTCACTAGAACTGCTCGACTGCCCCTTGAAATCATCATTTTTGGTTATTGCACTCTGAGTTGTTGATGGGGAACTCAAGGAAGGGGTTATTTAACATAGGAGACACCCCTCTTATAAGTCCTCAGCCCTGTTTCTTTGAATTTGGCTGCCAATCTGCTCATAAATGCCCGGTCTTGGTCCAAAAATGTCTAGAAATCTGCAATAAACACTCATTAGACTTCGTGGTAAAGTGACTATCCCCATTCACTCAATTGACATAAATATATAAAAAAACATGCACAAAACTATGGAGAATGGAGGATTAAATGGAAATAGTAAGCAAAATGAGCCCATATAGTTACCCATTTCTAGGGCTCATCATCGCCCCCCTGTTGAATGGGTTTCTCATCCTCTGAGCAACTAATCAAGTTCTTCATCCTTGATAGGCTTAACAACTTCCCTGACATCCCAAGATTTTGAGGTGATGTCCTCTTCCCTGTCATGAAAACCTGGCTTTATGTCCACTTCCTCCCAGTGCTTTTGTTCTTCTTCTTCCATAACCCCTTCCAGTAGTCCTAAGAGTAGTGGAGGACTGAACTTAAGGCCAATCTAGTTGGCTTTCAGGTTTTGCATTGATTGTTTGTATAGGGACACTCTCACCAAAGCCTCCCTCATTCTAGTTGGGGAGTGATACTCCATGATATTCAAGCTATATGACAAGGTATTCCATCTCCTCATGCAAGCATGAAGGTAATCATCACCAAATAGTCTTTCCATATCCTCAAAATGGGCAATAGCTTGCGCTTGCCTTTCAACATAATCTGGGAGAACTTGAGGGTTGCTTGCAAGGTGTTGATGAGCATATATGAGAGCTGAGGGGTCTTTTGGTTCTGCCCTGATTAGCAAGGGCTCATTTAGTTCTTTTGCCATGATTTGTTGAACTTCCACTGTTCTTTTTTCCTCATGGCTCATCCAAGAAGCCATGGCCATGAGCTTATGTCTTCCAATGCAACATTGGGATCTCAAAAGTTCATATCAAGGAGTGCCATATTGTGTACAAAGAATTCTGCTAATTTGGCCTTATCCTCAGCTGAACTAGTAGCACACAGATGCATAAACTAACCATAATTTTGGAAAGGGATTGTGTCCCTTTGGGCCAATTTTTTGATTTGGAACTGGAGCCATTGGTCTTTAAGATACAATGCATAAGATCTAGCAAGTTGTCTACATTGCAAGGCTTCCATTGCCCAGCTGGCCATGCAAACCATATGGGCTTCTCTTTCCTACAATTTTTGCTTCAGCATCAACACTTCATTTGCTACCTAAGACTCCCTTTCTTACTGCTACTTTATCATCATTTCAACATCAGGTTGTGGCTCTTCATTTTGCTGTTGTTCCTCTGTTGCTTCCTGATCTGCTAGGGGACTTTCCTGTAGTTGTTTCTCTTCAAAAATCTGTGATATGTTTCCCCTTTGAGTTTCCTATTGCTGTAACTACTTTTTCAGCAGTGTATTTTCCTCCTGTAGCTGGGCTCTTTTAATACTCTCAGTGTGTCTCACCATTGCTAATTCCCTTCTTAAATCTTTCAACTGTTCTTCCATGTGGCCTATATCTGCAACTCCCTTGGATTTAGCAATTTTCATCCAGGTGTGTGCTCTAATTCTCTCTTGTTCTAATTCAAAGAAAAGGGGTATAGCGAATTTCTGTGGGATGATCTTCCCACCATCTAGCAAGTTGTAATATGAGCCCAAATTAAGCTGAGGGCTTGGTTCAGGTATCTCTTCAGTCTTGACTTCTTCTTATGACTATTTCGCTGCCTCCTCTTCTAATTTTTCAGTCTCCTTTAGCTTGGCCAGCGTTTCCTGTAGAGAGGTCTTAGCTTCCTATAGAACTGTTTTGGTGTCCATCAGTTTGATTATTTCCTTCCAGGTGGAAGTTTTGGGACTTCCTCTCTCATAAGTGATAGATATTTTGGAGGGGGATTCCTCCTTTTTCTCAGTAGGTGCATCCTCAATTATTATAGGTTCTTTTGATGGTGGCTGGGGCTTGCCCACCTTTATCCTGGTGCTCCTTCTGGCCTTGAAATACATGGATGCTTCTCTTTTTCTTTTTCCTTTTTGTTTTGCTGGAGTGCTCAATGTAGCCAGCACAGCTACTGCTTCTTTTGCCAATGTTTCAGGGGATTTTTCTTCCTACTCTTGTTCCCCTTCATCTTCTACTATTTTTGTTTCAGTCTCTGCTATTTCTGGTAATGTCTGCTCTTTTTCTTGTTGGTCCCTGCCTTGTCTGTGGCAGTCTTCTTTTGGCCTTTCTTGGGCTTTTTATTTTCAGCCTTTGTCCTTTTTCTCTTTTCTGATTTTGAGGTTGTCTTATTTTCTGCCTTAGGCTCAGTAGTAGTTTTATCATATTTCTCCTTTCCTTTTTTCTTCTCCTCTATTTCCTATTCTTCCTCGGTTTGAATGTTTTGTGTCTCATGCACTTCTTCCTCAATTTCCTCTTTCTCTCCCTCCTCCTCACTGCCAAATGGGCTGATATCTTCGGCCAAAGTTTTGATGTCATCTTCACTGGACATATTCCTGAAAATTTCCCAAGCTATGGGAATGGTATAGGTGTGTAAGGCATCTTCTACCAACAGTTTGATGAGCCCATGGTGGGCCAGCTAGTCTCGAACTCCTGCATTTAGCTTGGTACGACATTCTGTTAAAGACTGGAGGAGGAAATATGGGAGACTCAGTTTTCTAACTAGAGGCAGGTCCATCCCATACCTCAATTCATGTAGTAACCTAAAGTGATAACCATAAATTATGTTGAACCTTCCTTCACAAGTGATGTATTTCATTATTTGGTAGCTGATTTCATTCCATGGAGGAGGTAAGCTTGTCCTTCTGACCCCATTTTTATCCTCTACAAGATCCTCCCCAGGTTGAAAAAATGTCTTCTTGGCAACTTGTCCCAATGTTTTTTCCTCCTTGCTCCAAGGGAGCCCAAGGGGAAGGCCTGTGATTCAACTAATAAAATCAGGTGTAAGTTCTAGGGCCAAACCCCTGAAACTGATTGTGGCATGAATTTTCGAATGGGGTCTTAAGGACATCAAAAATTGTTCAGTCACCTAATCATCATATCCATGTATTCTCTCGAAGAAAATAATCCAATTTTCCCTGGTTAAGAGGGCTACCACCTTAGGTGTACATGAAATTAGCTGGAGTTCAAGGGCTCCTTCCTCATAAAACATCCTGGCATGGTGTTGAGTGGTTTCTGAAGTGCTTAGGTGACGAGAAAAACAACAATTTCAAAAAAATCAAAGACAGAGGGACAGTTGAGTTTTGTTTTTTTCTATGAACTGTAGGAGGAATTTCCGTGTGCTCCTTTTCACAACATCAATTAAAATATTTCCCTCGTTTCAAATTGTTCTTATCCTGAATTTGATTTTCTTCTTTTGGAAAGAAAATATGTTTTGACAGAACAAAGGATAAATAACACAAGGTTTTTTTAGAGAATAAACAGATATGCAAATTCGATTTTTTTTACACAGTTTGGTTTCTACGATTGCAAGTGTTTTCTTTACAGTAGAATATGAGAAAGAAGAAGATAGACTTCAAATGCAGAGAAGAAAATAGAGAACTGTGTAGAACTCAGGAAAAAAATGCAGGCATACTTTTAAACTTCACTCTCCTTTCCTTCAATCCAATTCTTGTTTTTAATGCACCACCTTATACAAATAAGTCCTATGCAAGGAGGTTTCCTGAGCCTACCTCGTTTTAAGCTCAAATTTTGACAAAAATCTAGGGTTTTCCTTCTGTTGCCTATTCTCTGCCTTTCCTACAGAAATTTTTCGGCTCATGTAGAATGCAGCAGGGCTCCTGTAGAGCCCAATAGGCAGGAGGGTTTTGAAAAAATTGGCAGAGGACGACTAGTTTGCTGCTCTAAAGGTGGTAGAGGAACACTGTAGTTGAGAGTTCCGTAACATGCAAACGAACCAAAAGGGTGGTGGAGGTTTGGAGTGCATTGTACTTAACTATTGGCATAATCTGCGGTGAGGAGATGAGGTGGCCAGATGGGTTCGTTATCCCCATCCAGACCATTGGTCCGATGCCAATGTCATTATGGTTCCTCATGCCACCTAACCACCATCACCTCCCTTACTCCCATTATCTGCCACCACCACTACCAGTTTCAAATGCCTTCTTCTCGAGCTGACATGTCACACGTGTTGACTACGTATCTGATCAGCAGTTTGAATTTCGATGTGGCTCAACTGAATTCCACGAATGTGTTAGGGTCGCACCCTAACCCCCTTATTTATGTAGTAGGATCGAGTCATAGTTATAGTTAAGTAAAGAGTCAATAAAGCCCATATTAATAATTGTAAGTGGTTAACCCGCATTTAATGACGGGACCAGTTAGTTGCATATGGGCCATGGTATTAGATAGATGGTATTAATAAGAACCATGGTATTGATCCATGGTATTGCATGTATGAGTCATATATAAAGGATAGAGACTCCCTGTGAGGAGCATCGTGTCTTATTTTGTCATCGAGCTCTGCTCTATTAGAGGTTGCCCCCTCAAAGAGGCAAGTGAACATTGCTTTCTGAATAATAAAATACTTGTTGTTGTTACTCACTATTCTATGTTCTGGGTATATTTCTTTGCATATTCTGTATTCTGGTATCGTCTTGTAGGTTAAGAACATAACAATTGGTATCAGAGCACTTTCCAGGGCAGGTGAGATCTCCATTTCTTAGGGAATTTTTTTTTTGGCTAGAGACGTGTTCCGACATCTTTAAACCACGGGATCTGTCGTTGAGCGCATAAACCTGTGGATTTGGGGAGGCATGCATGCAGGAATCAGGACGACGAGCTGAGCAAGGTGGTGCCATTCAATTGTGAGTGAAAAAAAAATTTGGGTGGTCCCAAATTTCAAGTACATCGGGTCGGTGCATGGTACCAACTAGAGCTCAAGCTATGGCCAATGAGAAGATCGACAGACTTGAAAAATCCTTGAAAGACCTCCAAGATCAGCGTGACAAACTAACTAATGCACTCTCTAAGGGCAAGGCGGAAGCCCGCGAGGAGGCATATATTGGCAATGAACACAATGAGGGGGAGTCTAGACACTCTCTTCACCTCTGGGGCACCCACCAACAATCCCGTCCGCGACCTCCCAAGCTGGATATGCATAAATTTGATGGTTCTCACCCGGCAGCATGGGTAGCACAAATGGAGCAGTATTTCAATCTGAATTACATCTTAGATAATGAGACTCAACTTATGGTGGGGAGCATGTACTTGGACAATGAAAGATGGCAATGGTGCCAATGGCATCAACGTTGCAATGGAAGTTTTTTGACTTTGGATGCCTTCAAAAAAGCTCTTACAGAGCACTTTGACCATGACTTTGCTTTTTTGGGTCGTCTCACTAAGCTCTGACGGAATGGCATAGTGGATGAATATGTTACAGCGTTTGAAGCCTTAGCTTTCTGCACTAGGGGTCTCCCAGATGCATTCTACATGGAATGTTTTATCAGCGGTCTTAAAGAGGCCATACAAGCCCACGTCTGACTACACCACCCTCCCACATGGTCAGAGGCTTGCAAGGTAGCTCGTAACGTGGAATGTGCATTAGTGGCCCAATCCATTCGCCCAAATTTCACTGCCAAGGGTCACCCCCCATAGGCTCACAGCACAACTCAAACACTTAAGGTTCAAAAGGTGTCACCTGCAGAAATGGTCGAAAGAAGAAAGCAGGGATTATGCTACTACTGTGATGAAAAATATTCCCCAGGTCATAAATGCAAAGATCCCAAATTATTTTAAATTGATGCCACTGATTACAGCTCATCAGAGGAAGCCCCACCAATTGAGGAACCAGAGGAGGCAAAAGAGGACAACCAGAAGGACAATGTCCCTGACGAACCAGTTATTTCGTTGCATGCTTTGGCAAGGATTTCTTCACCTCAAACTCTCAAAATCAGAGGTTTTATTAAGCATCGCCCAGTAGTAGTCTTGATTGATAGTGGAAGTATACATAATTTCATCCATCAAAGAGTCGCAGAAGCAGTGCATTGTTTTGTACAAGCAGTTTCTAACTTCCAAGTCCAAATTGTGGATGGGGGAACAATGAAATGTGAAGGCCATTATGAAAATGTCAAACTTCAAATGGGGGATTATTAGTTGAAGACCCACATGTTTGCCATACACATGGGAGGGTGCGACATTGTCCTCGATGCTGAATGGCTTCGCACTCTTGGGCCAATCACAATGGATTTCCAGGAGTTATATATGAGCTTTAAGTAGAACAACTCCACGCATGCCCTCCGCAGACTCCAGGCGGGAGCTCCCTCTAGCATCAGCTCACATAGGATGGAAAAATTGTTAAAAAAGGGCCATCATGGAGTTAAAGCTCAATTTAATGCCATCTAGGCTATCGAACCCAATTCTTTGCCGATTCATCTTGAGATGCAATAGATTTTAAATAACCATCAGCCAGTCTTTGACAAGCCTCATGAGCTTCCACCCTCGAGAGGGGAACATGATCATAGCATCACCCTGATTCCAGGGGCCCAACCACCAAATATGCACCCATACAAATATCCATTCACCCAAAATAATGAAATAGAAAAAATAATCAAGGAACTTTTGGAAGCAAGTGTCATTCATCCCAGCATTAGTCCTCATTCATCACCAGTGGTCATGGTGCTCAAGAAACATGGGGAATGGCGTATGTGTCCAGACTTCAGGGCCCTCAATAAGTTGACAATCAAAGATAAATTTCCCATCCCGGTTGTTGATGATTTGCTGGATGAACTCAATGGGGCTCAATTCTTCACTAAGATGGATCTTTGATCATGCTACCACCAAATTCGCATGAAGGAAGTCGACATTCCAAAGACTGCTTTCAGAACTCATGAAGGCCATTATGAGTTCCTGGTCATGCCATTTGGTCTTTGTAATGCCCCATCTACTTTTCAGAGCCTTATGAACCACCTTCTCAAACCATATCTTAGGAAACTTTTCCTTATTTCCTTCGATGACATCCTCATCTACAGTTGCACTTGGGTTGCACATCTTCAGCATGTAGATCTACTCTTGCAACTGCTCCGCAAGCATAAATTATTTGTTAAGATGTCCAAGTGTTCTTTTGGCATGGAAGAAGTTGAGTATTTGGGCCACATTGTGGAGCGTGAAGGTGTCAAGGTGGACCCCAAAAAGATCCAGGCAATGCAGGATTGGCCTCAACCTAAGACCTTGAAGAGCCTGAGAGGATTTTTGGGTCTCACAAGCTATTATGGCAAATTTGTCTGCAATTATGGTCGCATTGCGAAGCCCCTCACTCAACTCCTCAAGAAAAATTCATTCTTCTGGAATGATGAAGCACAACAGGCATTTACAGCTCTCAAAAATTCCATGTGTTCCACTCCAGTCTTAGCACTACCTGACTTCACCAAATCTTTTGTCATTGAATGTGATGCTTCGGGTACAGGTATTAGGGCAGTCTTAATGCAGGAAGGATGACCCTTGGCCTTCACAAGCCAACAACTAAGTGGGAAGAATCTGGGACAATCTACCTATGAGAAGGAAATGATGGCCATCTTACATGTAGTAGATACCTGGCGACCTTACTTATTGGGGCAACGTTTCCAAATCTGTACAGACCATCACAGTCTTAAATATTTTTTGGAGCAACGCCTATCCTCCCCACAACAAAATAAATGGCTTGCCAAAATGCTAGGATATGATTATGAGATAATTTACAAGAAAGGGCGTGAAAATATAGTAGCAGATGCATTAACTCACCAATTTGAGGAGGAAAGTACCCTGCTCGCAATTTCCCTTCCCGTTCCATAATGGATTGAAGAGGCTCGCAAGGAATGGTTTTCACATCCCTAGCTCTCCCAACTCATTACTCAATTGCAGGTGGATCCAAATTCCACCAAGGGCTACTCGTGGCAGGATGAGATTCTTCGCTACAAGGACAGAGTCATAATATCGCCAACATCCACCCTCAAAAGCTACATTTTGGTGGAATTGCACTCATCCCCCATTGCAGGACATTCAGGCTTTCAGAAGACGTATGCTCGCACTAGAAGATCATTTTTTTGGACAGGCATGAAAAAGGACATCCTTACTTTTGTAGCGGAATGCGATGTCTGTCAGCACCACAAAGGGGAGACAGTCAAAGCACCAGGCACATTACAACCATTGCCCATCCCGGCATCAATATGGATGGAGGTTTCTATGGATTTCATTACAGGTCTTCCAAAGTCAGGAAACAAGTCAGTCATCATGGTGTTTGTGGACCGACTTTCTAAGTATGCTCATTTTTGCGCCCTACCCCACCCTTTTACACCGACTTTGGTTGCTCAATCTTTCATGGATCAGATCTTCAAATTCCATGGCATGCCCACTTCTATTGTGTCTGATCGTGACCCGATCTTCACCAGTAATTTTTGGCAGGAACTCTTCAGGCTACAAGGCACCCAACTAAAACTCATTACTTCCTATCATCCACAAGTGGATGGTCAAACTAAAGCAGTCAACAAATGTCTAGAAACATACCTTAGATGTTTCACTTCAGAAAAGCAACATCTTTAGGTACAGTGGTTACCTCTAGCTGAATGGTGGTATAACACCAACTATCATGCCACCACCAAAGTGACTCCCTATGAAGCAGTTTATGGTCAACTCCCTCCTTCCCCTACTTCTTATATCAAGGGGTGCTCAAAGGTACAAGCAGTGGATCAACACCTACAAAACCGCACAACCATGCTCGCCCATCTTAGAGAGAATCTTCATCAAGCTCAAAACCGCATGAAGCAACAGGTAGATCAGCATCACTCAGAGCGCCAATTTCAAGAAAGGGATCAGGTATTTTTTAGGCTGCAACCATATAAGAAAACATCACTCGAAGACAAGGGTTGTCAGAAATTATCTCCAAAATTCTACGAATTGTATCAACTACTTCAGCGCATTGGAGAAGTGGCCTACAAGCTAGCTTTGCCACCCACTACAAAAAGCCATCCAGTTTTCCATGTCTCATGCCTCAAGAAAGTGATTGGGAACAATTGCAAAATTCAAACCAGTCTACCTGAATTGGATGAAGAAGGGTCAATCTGGCTCCAACCTGAACAGGTCCTAGACACACGAGAACAACACCTACATGGCCGCATGATCAAGGAAGTCCTCGTCAAGTGGAAAGACACCTCTCTGGAAGATGCAACCTGGGAACCAGCCACTATTCTTCAGCAGTTTCCGCAGCTTCGGCCTTGAGGAAAAGGTTATTCTTAAGGGGGAGGGCATGTTAGGGTCCCACCCTAACCCCCTTATTTATGTAGTAGGATCGAGTCATAGTTATAGTTAAGTAAAGAGTCAATAAAGCCCATATTAATAATTGTAAGTGGTTAACCCACATTTAATGACGGGACCACAGTTAGTTGCATATGGGCTATGGTATTAGATAGATGGTATTAATAAGAACCATGGTATTGATCCATGGTATTGCATGTATGAGTCATATATAAAGGATAGAGACTCCCTGCGAGGAGCATCACGTCTTATTTTTTCATCAAGCTCTGCTCTATTGGAGGTTGCCCCCTCGAAGAGGCAAGTGAACATTGCTTTCTGAATAATAAAATACTTGTTGTTGTTACTCACTATTCTATGTTCTGGGTATATTTCTTCGCCTATTCTGTCTTCTGGTATCGTCTTGCAGGTTAAGAGCATAACAAATGTGTGTGAACTGAACGAGGGTGGCCAGTTAGCTAGCCACCAATTCCACGTAATTGACCATTCCCACAGTTCATGTAGTTTTGAACTATTATTCATGCAATCGAGGAATAGGTTTAGGCACTTACCTGCTCCGTTGCTGTTGTGTTATGCATATTTCAGATTTTGGCACTTCGTTTCCTCGTTGTTGTTGCTGCTTGCACTCTACATGCTCGGCCTTGGCTTGTTTTGATGATCTCTCATTCAAACATCGCTCCTTGCATGTTTCATATGTCCTACTGCGCTGACCCTGTCTCTAGAGTATGTGTTTCAAAGGGATCAGCTGCTACAAGAATCCTGTAGCTGCTTCTCCTTCTGAAATTCAGGCTAATATTTGAGTAGGGTCTTGACTGAAAAGAAATCACAGCTAGAAGATATTAGGTAGGAATGAGTAAAAATGTTGCTGCCTTTATTTGTCATCATTTCCTCTTTCTTTCTTTTTTTGCAGAATGAAAGAAACAGAATTGTTGTATGTGGCTATGCACAGACACAAAATAAAACAAGTGGAAATGTAGGTGTACAGGGATGGAATGGCAAAATAGGACAATGGATGGTGGCAAAGAGGTTCGCAAGGCTGCTACACGAATTTCCAACCCTTGGGTTCTGTTTTTAAAATGGATTTTGGCCTTCCTGTAATTTCTACATGATCCTCCAGTAGAAAACACAGAGTTTCCTATAGGATGTGAAATTTCACAGCAAATGAGACCAAAACTTGGGAAAGGATAACAATGATGGGGTGATGGACTGTGAAGGGTGCATGCAGCTTGGCCATGTCTTTTCCTCTAGTGTGACCCTCCTGCAACCTGCAATGACCTTCCTGCAACCTACAATTTATTCAAAAGAAGTTAGGTTTTTCTTTTTTCTTTTTTCTTTTTTCTTTTTTCTTTTTTCTTTTTTCTTTTTTCTTTTTTCTTTTTTCTTTTTTCTTTTTTTTCTTTTTTGAGACAGTCAGGGCGCCTCTAAGAGGTTTTCACCTAGGGATATTTTATTCCATTTTCTTTTTTCTCTTTTTTTTTCTTTTTTTCTTTTTGTTTCAAGGTGTGGGTGGAGTGGAGACAGAGACATGCTCCACTACCAACATTGATTTACCCAGAGTCTCAATGAACTCCTGCTTGGAAAGGGGCTTCCTATAGATCTTCAATCGATGCCCATTGATGAGCATGGGGATGGCTTCTTCATCAATGGTCCAGATAAGGACTAAACCATTGTCATTGCATTTTTCTACTGTTTATGGTCCCAGCCATCTTGTCCTTAGCTTACCCTTGAAATCTTTGTATCTCGAATCATATAGCAGCGCCCAATCTCCCAGCTGAAATTGTTTCTCTTTGAGGTGTCGATCATGCCATATTTTTCTTTGAAGCTGAACTACCTCTGAGTGGAGAAGGGCCTGCATTCTCTGTTCATCTAATCCATTTAACTAAAGCAATCTCTCCCTCTGTGCATGGCTGAGATCTAGGTCTAGCTGAGTTGCCATCCTTAATGTGTTATACTCAAATTCTGTGGACAGCGAAGCCTTCTTCCCATAGACTAGCTCATAGGGTGTGAAGCCTGTGGTGGTTTTCCAAGTAGTGTTATAGGCCCAGGTGGCCTCAACCAATCGGTCTACCCAATATTTTCTACCGCTACTCACTACCTTAGTCAAAATCTCTTCCAAAGCTCTGTTAGTAACTTCCACCTGTCCATTTGCTTGTGGATGATAAGGGGTGGAAGTTCTATTCTTAATCTTGTGGTGTGTGAGCAGGTCTTCAACTAAATTGGAGGTAAACTAACTCCCTTGATCTGTAACTAACGCTATTGGGTAGCCAATCTTGTAGAAGAAATTTTCCCTTAAAAACTCAGCTACTTTTTCTTCGCTTGCTGCTTTGGTTTCCTTTGTTTCTGCCCACTTTGTCAGGTAGTCCATGCACACAATGATGTAAGACTTCTATTTTGAAGGAGAGTTGATAGGACCCATAAATCCCATACCCCACTTCTCAAATGGCTCGAAAGTCACTTGAGGTTGCAGGAGCATCTCATCCCTTAGAGTCGGTTTCCCCATCCTTTGACATCGGTCACAATGGTTGATGTATCTCCTGACATCTTGATGAAGAGTGGGCCAATAGTAACCTGCCTGCAAAATCTTGAAAGTAGTCCTCTTTGCTGCAAAGTGGCCTCCATAAGGTCCATCATGATAGGTTAATAGGATGTCAAATACTTCCTCTTCCCTGACACATTGCCTCAAGATCTGATCTGGGCCAAGTTTGAACAGGGTGCCCCCAATCCAAGTGAATGGGGCGCTTTTCCTCACGATCTTGCTCTTCTCTTTTGAGGACAGGTCTGGCGGAAACTGTGCTGAAACTAAGTAATTTGCTATATCAGCGAACCATGGAGAGAGTGTTGAAATAGCAAATAAGTGTTCATCTGGAATTTGATCATCCACCATTCCTTCTTCACCTGTAGGCAGATCTAGTCTAAACAGAATGTTAGCAACAACATTTTCCTTACCTGGCTTATCAACAATATTCAAATCAAATTGTTGCAATAAAAGTAACCATATAATGATACGAGCATTAACATCTAGTTTATTCATCAAATACCTAATTGCAGCATGATCAGTGTGTATGAATGTTTGATAACTGGTGATGTGGTGTCTAAACTTGTTTAGGGAATGGACTACAGCTAGGAAATCCTTTTCAGTTACAGTGTAGTTTAATTCTACCTTAGACAAGCTTTTACTGACAAAATATATGGCATAAGGCAACTTCTCTACAACTTGCCCTAAGGTTGCTCCTATTGCTTTGTTCGAGGCATCTGTATGAATGCGAAAAGGTAGGGCCCAATTTTGACCTCTCAATATTGGGGCAGTTACCAGCTTACCTTTCAAGGCATCCAGAGCCTCCTGATAGTTGTTAGTCCATATAAACTCAACATCTTTCCCCAAAAGACCAAACAATGGAGAGGCTAGCTTGCTAAAATCCTTAATGAATCTTCTATAATACCCTACTAAGCCTAGAAAACTTTGAACGTCTCTTACCTTTTGAGGAGGTGGGACCCTCTAGATGATAGCAATCTTGTTGGGATCCACTTGTAATCCTTGATGAGAAATTGTATGACCTAGCATGGTCCCTTCAGCCATCAGGAATTCACATTTTTCAGGACTGAGGGACAGGTTCATTTAAATACACTTGGCTAAAACTTTTCCCAGGTTAGTCAAAGCTTCATGGAAGTTAGAACCATAAGGGGTAAAGTCATCCATATAGATCTCCACTGAATCA
This sequence comes from Pinus taeda, assembly GCA_000404065.3. Lineage (NCBI taxonomy): Eukaryota > Viridiplantae > Streptophyta > Pinopsida > Pinales > Pinaceae > Pinus > Pinus taeda. The sequence continues at coordinate 148,695 of APFE031057783.1, read as the reverse complement.
TGAACCAGTTCAGCAAATATGCTCAGTACTGCTCTCTGGAAAGTGGCGGGAGCATTGCACAACCCAAAAGGAAGGACCCGATATGCAAAAGTACCCCATGGAAAAGTGAAAGTGGTCTTATCCTGGTCTTCTAGGCTGATTTGGATCTGGTTGTACCCACTAAACTCATCTAAGAAAGAGAAGAACTTCTTCCCTGCCAGGCCATCTAACACTTGATCTATGAAAGGCAAAGGGAAATGGTCCTTCTTGGTGGCCTTGTTCAGTTCCCGATAATCTACACAGATTCTCCACCTCTCATTTTTCTTTGGCACTAGCACCAAAGGAGAAACCCATTCGCTGTCAGAGATGGTGTAGATGAATCCTGCATCCATCAACTTTTGCAGTTCTTCTTTGACAATGTCTTTAAGGGTTGGATTCATCCTCCTTTGAGGCTGCCTAACTGGTTTATAATCTTCCTTAATGTAAATGTGATGAGTACAGATAGAAGGGTGGACTCCCTTCATCTCCTTATAACTCCAAGCAAAAGCATCCAACTGATTCTTCAATAAGAGACACAGTTCTTTCTCCTGAGAGGTGGACAGGGATGAGTTGATCTTCAAAGTTTTTTTCTGGGCCCAATTCCACATTCTTGACTCAGTGGGAGGTTGGATCGGCCACACAGAGATCAACTAAAGGATTATCTTGGGTTTCTTCCACCATCTCTTCTAAGGGCAACACATTGGGGGGTGGATTTTGGATCAAGTTCTCAATAAGATCATCTTCAGTTTGCGTATCCCCCATGGTAGTTTCTACTATACACAATGGTGTGGAGTAGACTTCATCCTCATCTTCCTCCTCCAACCAGATGGGTAAATCATGTTCCAGTAAAGGTTGGGCAGGAGTATAGAGGACTAGCTTCTTGGAAATATGCCCATTCTTGATTGCCATGTTCTAAGCTCGGCAGCTGATGTAAGCATCTGTAGTAGCCAACTAAGGTCTTCCCAGGATAAGAGGATACGCAGTGAGCTTTGCCTTTGGTTGGAGAACCAAGAAATCAGCAGGGTACTTTGAGGAATCAATAGAGACCATGACATTTTCCACAATCCCCTCGGGGGTCATGGTGGAGTGGTCTGTTGGGTTGTGACCCCCTTCGTCATGCCGATTGAGCAGCGGGGGGGTCACAGGGAGGGCGGCAGCCCCCCCTGTCTGGGGGGTTTGAGGGGGGCGGGTAGCCTCCCTCTACGAGGTTCGGGGCAGCGCCCCGAGAAAAAAAAAATTGGACCCTATATTAGGTTGGGCGAACCTACCTATGGTTTTCGGTCCACAGTTTTGGACGCGATGGTTTTCAGTGCATGGTATTGGATGCTTCGGCATGTATAAATATGTATTGTAACATTGAAATGAATATAATGAAAAATCAAGCTGGTAGTCTTAGTTTTGAGATCCAGTGGGAAATCTCTGTGTATATGTGTTTTATGGGTTATGCTCTCACATTTTTATTTCTCCTGTGATTTAGAATTCATATGCAGGTAATTTCTATACGGGGTTAAAACCTACATTTGGTATCAAAGTTGTTTTGGCTTCAAGGTCTTTCTTAGGGAACCCTGAAGGTTGAGCTTGAGCATAGTGTTCCTGGTCATCACATTAATGGAAACCCCTAGATCAATCAAGGTATGGGGGATTATGGTGCCATTGATGTGGAAATCGACTACTGGACTCCTAGGGTCTAGATATTTCGGACAAATTACCTACCCCAACATCGGATCGGACAGTTGTCCTATGACATTGATAGTTTGGGCATCTCTCCTTCGCCTGCCTGGGTGTTTGAAGCACTTTTCCTTGATCATATTATTGTATATAGGCACATCCTTTATGGCTTGGAGAAGGGGTATTTTTACACATAACTCTTCCAGTTCTCCCAGAAGTTCAGTTTCTTCTGAGGTCAGTTGTGTGGTTCTAGTTAGTCTCCCAGGAAAGGGTGGAATGGCTTTTGGTTCACTTTCCTATTTCTCTTCTTCATCCTCCTTAGGAGGAGGTTGGCTATCTAGGAGAACCTTCCCAAATCATAGGTTAATCTCCTGAATCTCCACAGCATAGGTTGGATATGTTGTCTCTCCAGTATATACCTATTGGGCCTGTCTATTATTGGGGTTCGAGTTTGGTTGAGCAGGTATTTGGGGTTCTCTTGGAGGAGTAGGAGGTAATGATTGTGGTTGAGCAGGTGGTGGAGGCAAAAGAGTAGGAGGAGAGTTGTATTGAGGCCTCCCCCTAATGAGGTGCATTCCACTAAGGTTATGGTTGAACGTGAGAATGAAACCAATGTGCAGCAGGTTGAGTATAGTATTGAGATGGATACGACCAAGGAGGGGATGTGGACCAGGAAGAATGAGCAAGGGGACCCCAAGAAGGTATGTGAGTGGATTGACTGGGGTTGTAATAAGTCTGGGATGTCCCTTGCATTCCCTGATGGTAAGGACTAGGTCCATGCGGCCTCCTTTGGTTCATGAAGTAGAGTGGTTCAGTGGATCCTTCAGCCCCTTGGTACATAGCTTTAAATCTGGGTAAGGACAGACACTGATTGGTAGGATGGTCTTCTTCACAGACAAAACACACTTCTACGGAGTGCAATGGACATTCGTTCTTGGGATGCTTTCTAGTGCATCTAGGACAAAAGATGGCCAAAGCCCTCTCAGCTTCCTCTTGCTTATTTTGGATTCGCAAGGTATCCATTTGCATGGCAATAGTCTGTCTCATCTCGCTTTTGAAATCTTCCATCTACTTTGCAAATTCATTTTTAAGAAATGAACTAGATAAGGGGGTACAGGCTAAAAGTTGACTTCCCCTACCTCTTTTTCTGGGTACCTTAGAATGGTTTCTAAATATAGTCTTTATGTCATCATAAGGTAGCTGGTAGATGTCTCCCCCAGCTAGCAAATGGAGGGTATCTAGAAGGTCTTTAGGGACTCCTCTGAGCAGAACCAACTTCAGAGATTCGGGGTCAAGTGTGCACCTGGCCCTTTTATAACTAAGTTGAAACCTCTCTTCATAGTCTTCTAAAGATTCATCACTTCCCATGGCCATTCGAAAGATTTCTTCCTTTGTTTCCTTTGACCTACAGTAGTCCCAGTGTTTGTTGTTAAAGGCTTGCTGCATCTGAGCCCAAGTTGTGATACTGTTTCCAGGTAACCCCATGAACTAGCGTAGTTGCATCCTTGAGGGTAGAGGGAAAGAGTTTCAACTTTGGCTCGTCTTCTGCATAGTCATAGGTTCGACAAAGGACAACAAACTCAAACAAGAAGGTATCAGGATCTTCAGTAGTCAATCCATGGAAGTGAGGTAAGGCCGAGGGACTTATGTTTTTCATATTTGTGTCCCCATTAATCTCTCGAATGGGAAAGGTACCTTCTATTCTCTCCCCATTTCCTCTACCGCATATGTTTTCATCCATGGTCTTAGTAGGAAAGTTTTCTTGCTCTTCTTCTGTTATAGGATCTTCGTATATCTCTAGAGGTTCACCTATAGGTTCTTCTGGATCACTGCCACCAAAAAAGAGAGAAGGGTGACTTAGTGATGTGTTGGGGGTGTTGGGTAGGAATTTTCCTTAATTGTCTCTATTCCTACGAGGCATGAAAGAGAATCTCTTTTTTGAATTTTTGTGTTTCTTTTTCTGCTTATACCTGCAAAATTGAAATGGATTGAACAACAAATTGCAGCTAACTAAAATAAACCTTGCTGAGATGAAAATTGTAGAATTGAAATGAAAGAAAGAGATATCCAATCTACTTTTGCTGAAATGAAATTGCAGAATTGAAATGAAAGAAGGAAATGACTAATTTACGCTTACTGAAATAAAATTGCAGGATTAAAATGAAAGCAAGAAATGTCTAATCTATGCTTGCTGAAATGAAATTGCAGAATTGAAATGAAAGAAGGAAATGTCTAATCTACGCTTGCTAAAATGAAATTGTAGAATTGAAATGAAAGCAGGAAATGTCTAATCTACGCTTGCAGAATTGAAATGAAACAACTACTCTACTCTTGCTAAAATAAACTACTTAGCAAAATGTTGAAATAGAAAAATAAAAGAAAAGTAGTAATCACAAATACTCTGACGCTTCCTCAGCAATGGCGCCAAAAAAGGGTGGTGAGCTCCAGTATTGCAGCAATAATGCTGCAACTCCTAGGGCTCCCTTCTTTACTTTTATCAATCCAGTAGTTCGTAACAAACTTGGAAGCGACGGTGTTGTATGCACAAGTACTAGCTCTTACTGCAGGTTGTCACTTGATCAGCTGGCACAAGTTCGCTAGGAGCTTAAGCTAACGTCTATGAGTTCTCAGAAGAAGCTTTTAATTTTGATGGAAGAAAGCTAACTCAAAAGAGGCTATTCTACTTGCAGAAAGAGGATGAAAGCTTAAAGGAAACGCAAACCCTAGTTTTACCCACTAACCCTACTTTTGCCAGAAAAAGAGTTGAAACTATTGAAATGGATGCCATGGACTAATGTCAAGGTAAAATGCATGTACTTAAGCTACTTCTAAAGGAAAATGTGGAAGAACCATCTTTTTGTACTTTTGAGCAATTTTATGTAGAGTTATTATGTTTCTGTCTTGACTATTCGTGATTGTGCAGAGGTTTGGTGGCGAAGGGAGATGGAGTTGGAGGGGTCCTAAGAAGTCCCTAGCACCCTTCTGTAGATTAGCATTGTGATTAGATTTCGAAAAACCACTCGCATGAACTTCTATAGGAAGGTTGTAGGGGATCTACAGGAAATTCTACAGGAAGAGGCCGAAAGTGATTTTTGAAGGTTTGAAGGTGGAAAAATGGTGGAAAAAAGGAAATGAAGGTTGGATGAGGGTGTTAAAGGGTCTAGGACCCTATCAATGAAGATAAAACATGAAGGAGATGATTGGATTGGTTCAAAGGATAAGAAAGCGATTTTGCACAAGAATGCAGAAACTAGGGCAATTTGGGAAAGTATGACGAATGAGTGGAGGAAATCTTGAGAGATGGACTAGAGCAGGTTGGGTGATGAAAAGATGATAAGTTGGAATGGTATTCAAGTGAGCTGCACACCTACTTCTAAAAATTGATTCAATGAGAACTAAAAAAACAGATTTTTACCTATTTTAACCTAATTCTAACCTAAAAACCAGAAAAGTGTTGAACATAACTTTATGGACAGGAAGCTATGCAAGAACACTATGAAAAATGATCAAGGAAAAATCTAAGCATGTAAATACAATTGATATCAACTTTTCCAACTCGAAATCACACACTAGAAATTGCATTAGAAAGCAAAAACAGTGTTTTGGTGGCAGCAAGAGTGCCTTGGTCTCAATTCATGGCCCCAAGGAGGGAGAAAGGAGATCAAGGTCTGCTTGGTAGCCCTTTTTGTGAATCCTTTTTCTATTATTGTAGCAAACTAACTAATCAACCTGAAGCAAGAACATCTATCCTAATCATCAAAAACAACCTAAGTAACAAAGCAAGATTTAACCTAAACAACAGAAATTATTTCATGAATGCAAGAAAAGAACATATAAATACACAAAGGAGGTGTTGAGCACTTGGGTTGGGCCCAACCCCAAGAGCAACAACCCCCTAAGAAAGATCAGAGCTAGTTCAAGGCTAGATTCATCTTCATTGATAAAAATAATAATTACATCACAAAACCGTCTACAAAAGGAGCTCGAAGGTGAGCTGAATACAAGTGTTGCACTAAAGTGCGAAAATAGTCTATCAAATGGCTAACCTATTGAGGCCTGAGGCCTTCTTATTTATACAAGTTAGGACTCCCAACAATCCTCCTAAACTTTAGGAACTCGGCTGCCAAAATTACAAATAACAGCAACTTCAGTAGACCTGCTCGGCTACCCCTTGAAATCATCATTTTTTAATGTTGTACTCAGAGTTGTTGATGGGAAACTCAAGGAAGGGGTTATTTAATGCAGGAGACACCCCTCCTATAAGTCCTCAGCCCTGTTTCTTCGAATTTGGCTGCCAATCTGCTCATAAATGCCCAGTCTTGGTCCAAAAATGTCCAGAAATCTGTAATAAACACTCATTAGACTTCGTGGCAAAGTGACTATCCCCATTCACTCAATTGACATAAATATATTAAAAAACATGCACAAAACTATGGAGAATGGTGGATTAAATGGAAATTATAGGCAAAATGAGCCCATATAGTTACCCATTTCTGGGCTCATCACCTACCCTAAAGCGTACAACACTCCCTGTAGCACGTCAACCTTCCCACTGACACCCTCCTGGTCTAGGGTTCCACCATCGCCACATTTGGTAGATGGTCCATGACCTCTTGAGGTATGGGAGCTATTGTCTCATTCTCTCAAATTATGGTCAAATTATATTTTTTTATTACTTTTCAAGTAGGTGAAGTAATCATTCAATTTCATTTTGAAAACACATGAAGAGGACTCACAAACAAAGATAGCGATATTTTTTGAAAAATTTTCATTGTGTATATTTTCAGATATTGATTTTTTATTCAACCTCTCTAAAATTGTTCAAAAAAATTAAAGCGTTATATTTAAAAGAAATTAGATAAAAATATCATATGAATTCAAAATTGTCATACTCATATTGCATTGAATAAAGGGTTCCTTCTCGAATCCAACATGATCAACTCTGCCACTTAAAGACATTATGTAGTGAGTCTCCTAGGGTAGAAGATGGTGTTGCAGAGAAAATTTGCAAAAGAAGAGCTAAAACTCTGTGTTTTAGCACCTTAACAACTCGATCAAGCGCCTAAAATGCTCGTTCGAGTGTTTGAAATTCAAATTTTAAATAAATTGATTGATTGATCCCTTAACGTGGTTAAACAAGGCTCAATCGAGCTATAGGCTTGATCGAGCTATCATAATTATCGTAAAAAAGGAAAAAAAGAAAAAAAAAAATGGAGCCTCTCAATACTTGTCTATAAGCTAATTATAAAATTTATTTATTGCAAAAAATAGTTTTATAAATATTCAAATACATTCCAAACTCTAATTTTCCTTAATTATAAATCCAGATTTTATTTTATTTTACCAAGAAAATAATTATAATAATATATAGATAACTTCTTCTAAAAGATTTTAACTTTGCTTTTTCAATTTTGAAATTTTGGAAATGATCATTTTTTTATTGTTTTATTTTAAATATAACATATTTTTATATTTAATCATTTTAATTAGAAATTTTAAATAAAAATCAATCAAATTATATTAAATAAATAAATACAACAACAAACTAATGTAAGACAAAGTTTATGATATTTTAGAATCTTCACTCAGATATTCCACAGTTTTTATTTTTGCTTTGTCGACGTTTCGAGTCTAGACCCAGACTCATCATCAGGGCTTGATTTACAAAGGAGAGAGATAGTAGAGATAAATAGGGTTTGGGTTGAGATGTCAAGTATGTGAGCCGACAACCTACTGATTCGAATTACCTAGATTTATTTATTTATTTCTATTTTTATTTATTATTATATATATATTATTATTTATTGTTGTTGTTGTTGTTGTTATTTATTTTTATTTTTGTTTTTTGTTTTATATTATTCTTTTCTATATTTTTTTTTTTTTTTTTTTTGATTAACTAGGTTTATAATTTATTTATTCATTTATCTATTTATTTATTTATTTAAAAGACTATTTATTTATTTTATTTTTTTTTTTTTAATGAACTTTAATTATAACATTATAATAATTGTGTTTATGTTATAGTTTAATTTTTATAATAATTTTGTTTATGTTTTAGATTAATAATTGTGCTTATGTTATAGTTTAATTTTTATAATAATTTGTTTATGTTTTAGATTAATTTTTACAAAGTTATTGGTTACTAGGGAGGTTAATATGGTATTAAAAAAATATATATTAGGATAATTTTTATTTTTATTTTTTATTTTTTTAAATATTCTATAATTATTTATAATTTATTTATTTTACTATTATTATTATTATTATTATTAGTTAAATTGTTTTGCATTAAGCTTTTTAATATATTCTATTTAATAAATAATTATTTAATCATAATGATTTTGCTTTAACTAATTGCGATTTTATGTTAATTAGGTTTATTGTTATATAATTCTTGTAAGCTTTTAATTACTCAGGAGGTTAAAGAATTGATAAGGAAAGGAGGAACAAGAGAGGGTCAACTTAATCCATGGGTGAGGAGGGAGGTCCAATTCCTACTAATTTCCAGGCCCCCATCCCTGTTGAGGTTATGCGGGTGTTTTATGATCTCAAGAGCCTCTCTGACTTTTTGCTTGAAATAAAGTTTTTCATTTGCAATTACTTTAGTGTTTTCAAGGCATATATGGTGGTTTGTCTTACTTGCATGTTCTTCCAAGGCTGAGGAACGAGTTCTTTCCCTACAGATATCTGCACTATGTTATTTTAGCCTGATGCTGACTGATCTACCTGTTTCCCCGATATATTGTTCTCCACAGGAACAGTTAATAATATAAACACCTTTCTGCTGGAGATGTTCTGGGTTGTCTTTAACAAATTTAATTCTTTGTTTAATAGTTGTCAAGGGTTTGAATGAGGTTTTGATATTCTTTTTTAAGAGAATTTTGGCTATTTTGTCAGTTACACCATGAATATAAGGAAGGTAGGCGTTAGTGGCATATTATTATCTTAAAAATAATTTCCTACGCAGTTTTAAATCTAGGTTACTCAAATTCAAATTAGTCAATTAATGTTTTAAAAATTATGAATTTCTTGTGTTTTTATTATTTTAAAAATATATATTGCAAACCTAAGTTAGGATTAAAAATTTCTATATATACTTCGCACTTGTGCAAAGTGAGGACATAATTGAGTGCAATCACATTTTATAGTTTTAGAGAGATTTATAACCACCCGTATCATTGCATCCATTACAACTATATTAATTATAGCTTTGAACTATTACAACTACGTTAATTATTACTACACTTATTTATTTTCCTGAACACAAGTGGATATTACTGCAATGTATGAGGGAATCATGTTTATTAACTCTCTAGTGAATTTTATAAATATACATTTCCAGTAATGTCAAATTCACATTTTTGTGTTACACTTATTCATATAAAAAAAAATCATAATATTGATTAAATCAAATTGATGATTTTCTTATTTTTAATAAATTTATTATTTAAATTATATTTATAATAAATTTGTTATTTAAATTATAACATTGAAAAATTAAATCATATTAAAAAGTAATTTTCAAGTTACCAAATCATAAATATAAGAATATTACAATTACAATTGCAAGTGGGATAGAATCCTTTTTCAAATTTATACTCCAAAATGCTAGAAATGCAATGAGAAATTAATCTACACCATTGTTAATTACCTATTCAAATGTAAATAGTAATTGATTATGGTTTTTTTTTAACTATCAAATACTTATAATTTTAAAGTTTACATATCATTATTGATATTTACATAAATTTTAAATTTCCAGCTTCATGGCTCGATTGAGCTCCTAACCTAGGGGTTACACAGCAGATCGATAGAGAGTTAGTTTTAATGCTCAATCGAGCTACATTTTTAGCGCTTGAGGAGCTTGATCAAGTGCTTAAAAGATGCTCGATCAAGCACTTAAATGGCTCGATCGAGCCATCATTTTTTCCACCCAAACGCGCCCTCTCCCGCCAAAAAGTGTAACTCAGCTCCATGCTTTCACCCTCCTACCTAATTTTAAGAATGAGAAATTAATGGAGACAATTACTATCAGAAGTGATCATAATTTCCTACTTAAACCACCATATGTAAGTATATAGGTAAGTGGTGTGTTTATTATTTTCTATTCCATTTCAAGTTACGTGTGTTGTTTTTTATGTTTTTCAATTATCAATTAATCTATAAATGACTCGTTATTGTTCCTAATAAATGTCTAAGTCTGTTGCCCTTTGTTGTGCCCAATTTTTCCAAAAAGCCATAGGCACATCAAGGCTTATCAATGAAGACAACAATTTTTTTCAACATCGCTCTAATGATTTTTGGAATGATGGACATGGGATGGATCTAAGATGTGTATGTAGTTTATGTTCTCTATATTCATGACTTACATGCATATATTGTGATAATGCAATAACTTCATGTCTCCTCCTCCTTAAAACCTTTATTATTGAATTATTAGAATGGTGATTTATTCTTCCTCATTTCTGAAGCTTCCTTCCTCCCTCTTCCTCTTCCACACATATTTCTCTCTCCCTCTCTCTCTCTCCATTGTCTCCCACAAATATCTTTATCTCTCTCCTACTTGTCCTCTCTTTTCCTACCCCATTAAAGACACCCTTTCTCTCACTCTTCTCCCCTATCTCTCTCATAACCTTTCACTCACTCACTCTCCTTATCTCCATCTCTCACCCTTCCCCACCCATCATTATTTCTTTGCCTATCTCACTCATTCCCTCTATCCCACCCTCTTCCCCCCACCCCTATCCTCCTCCTCCTCCTCTCTCTTTCAGTCTCTCTCTTTATCCCTCCCCTCCTTCCCCCAATCTCAACCCTTCCTCTGTTTCCCCTTTGCAAGACTTCCTAGGGACTTCCTAGATCTACGAAGTTGCATGCACTCCTAACTATAGGAATACACATATTCTTTTTCAAATTCAAAAATTTTCGCATGGGAAGTTTACATGCATGACAAGTCATTTTCTTCATATATAGGTTTAAAATGAAAAACTTGGTTGTTTTGGCTACAAATACATGAAACACTCATTTTTTAGGAAAACCCCTCTATATCTCTATTTTTAACATTAGTTTTCTATATGATAGCTACATTATTTATCCATGGAATAAAGATACATATATAGGTGACTTTACAATATATATATCTATATCTATATATATATATATATAGATAATATATATTATATATATATATATATATATATATATATATATATATATATATATATATATAATATATATATATATATAATATAATATATAAAATTCATTTTCCCACATTTCATTTTTTACACCATATTCAAATTCATTATGGAAGTATCTTCAATCATCCATCCAAGTTAAAAAGTACATACCCCTCAGTCCTTCCTTTAGATGCATGTTCAATTCATACAAAGCAAGAAAAAAAATAAAGCTAGACAAGTCAGAAAGGCCAGACAACCAACAAGTCAGATGAAAGGGTTGGAGGCTTGTGGGTGTGTTGGTTGGCGGATGACCGAAAATAACTCTACATCACTAAAAAAATGAAAGGTTGTTGGAGGGATGAGGGATGTTTGGTTGGAAGGTGGGGTGATGGGGCATATAGCTCAGCGGTAGAGCCAATAAGTCGGGTCGCAGTTTTTGAGTCCTGCTATGTCCATTGGCTAGGACAAATAGATAGGTAGGATGGATAAGCAGATAAATAGAAGGATCAGCAAAGGGACAACCACTACCAATACTAGGATTGCATTACCACTAACATGTCATGAGATATTGTCATTAGATTGCACACACCCTAATTTCGTTCAAGAAAAATCTTATTCTATTTTGAAAGGTCTCGAGATTCACCTTCCCTTCAAGTATCTAGCTTTTCTTGGTGGGAAAAAACTATAATAGAAGAGAGCCTATTAACTCATCTTTGTTCCCCTTTGTTGAGAGGCTAATGGTCACTTAGGAATAAGGTTATCACCTTATTGTGTGTCCTTTGGCTAATTATCATGAGAGACCACATCTATGGACTACTTTCACAACAACATGTAACCTTAAATAAAATGTGTCGATCATAGATTTTTAACTTGGGAAGCATGAAGGAGCGGTAGTAGGTGGAAATAGGAACACCACAGCTACTCTCCTAATGGTACTAAATACACTTCCATATATCCCCGGTATCGATATGTGAATTGAATTTGGAAGCCTCCTCCATACAATGATGCATACATGTACTGCCCCTATGAATGCACTCTTGGTAATAGACGATGCCTGTATGAACTTGAGCTCATTGATGAGGCATGGACAAGGGATCATAGGATAGGAATGGCCACAAAAACAAATGGAAATTTGAGGAATGGTTTCAAATAATCAGGAAGATTGTCATGTATCTCTCTCTTGCATAACGAGGAGGAGAAATATGGAAAAAGGGACAACCAATTAGTGCCACTAGCTATCTCAGTGAGAAGGGCGAGAGGAAATTGAAGGTGTTTTCCTATAAAGGATAAACAAGAGTAACCCAAAGCAACAACCCACATCAAAAATCCCCCATTAAAGGAGCATGAAATGTGATGGAGAAGATAGAAGATTGAAGGTGTGGAAGCACAAAGGGAGCATAAACAGGGCTTAGAATGGGGGAGAGGAGGGTATGGGGATTTAGAATATGCCAGAGAGAGACTGAAGCAAATACACAAGAAGGATTCTACCAAGAGAAATGAGGGAGGAACTAAAAAATATAAGGTCCAAGCATAAGAAAATATGAAGAGTTTACCAACCTGAAATAGGACAGTGAGTGTTAAATGAGAAAAATTATGCAAAGGATGCAAATATTAGCAATTTGGTTTTGATGCCAAAAACTAGAGAGTGAAGCGACTCCATTGATTTTATAATCACCCAATTGAGAATGTATTATTTTATCAGTCATGTGCATGAAAGTGAAAGGATGTGTCTAGCAACATGAAAAACTATTCCTAATCATTTTTGGTACACTGATCAAGTTTCCTTGCTCTCCAATCTCATCAATACTAAGCTTGGAATGAGATTGTGAGCTTGGATCATGATGACAATGTTGGATACCGACAATATATAGGGGGTATCCTCGATGTAAAGTCCCAATTAGACCTCAAATTTTTTGGAGTAGGAGCCACATCTATAGTATCATTCTAACCACCATAATTATATGTTTTGCCTTGGCTGAAATGAATAAAATAAGAGATCACACACATATCCTTTGAAATCAACAAGTAAGTTTAGACTATGAAACACCAATTACAATGTGTAAATGGATACTTTCATGAGAGGGTTGACAAGAGTGAGTTTCTAGGAGGAAAGTAATAGTACTATCCTAGGAGAGGCACACAAGAGCAAGGAAAGATTTGTTAGTTATCTAGTGGTGGGGGTGGGGGGGGGGGTGGGGTGGAAGAGAGAGAGAGAGAGGTAGGAGGAGAGTGACATGTATATAGGTAGAATGGAGAAAGAGAGAGTATATGTTCTAGGGTGATATATTGATACAAAGGGAGATATACATATATATAGAAGGTGAAGAGAGGGAAGAAGAGAGAGAAGGAGAGAGGGAGGGAGGGATAGAGAGATTCATAAAGATGGGGAGAGGGAGTGTGTGTGTTTGGGGGGGGTGAGATAGAAAGATAAATAAGGAGAGATGGAGGGATATATATATTTATATATAAATGGATGTGGGGAGGGAGAGGGAGAATATTTCTTGCACAAGATGCATTGATTTTAGTGTAGATGGTGGTTTCTAATCCTATTTGATTGCTTGGACTAAATGCATTGATTTTAGTGTAGATGTCGATTTCTAATGATATTTGACTGCTTTCACTAGATGCATTGATTTCAATGTTGATGATTTCTAATCCCATTTGATTTCTTGCACTAAATGCATTTGTTTCAGTGTAGATGGTGATTTATAATCCTATTTGACTACTTGCACTAGATACATCAATTTCAATTTAGATGTTGATTTCTAATTATATTTGATTGCTTCCACTAGATGCATTGATTTCAATGTAGATGGTTTCTAATCCTATTTGATTTCTTGCACTAAATGCATTCATTTCAATGTAGATGGTGATTTATAAACCTATTTGATTGTTTGCACTAGATGCATTGATTTCAGTTTAGATGTTGGTTTCTAATTCCTATTTACTTACTTGCACTAGATGCATTGATTTGAGTGTAGATGTTGATTTATAATCCTATTTGATTACTTGCATTAGATGTGTTGATTTCAATGTAGATGTTGTTTTCTAATCTTATTTGATGGCTGGCATTAGATGCATTTATTTAAGTGTAGATGTTGATTTCTGATTTGACGTAATTGGATGTATGATGGTACATTAATTTTAAAGTGAGTGGATTAACAGTGTGCATTGATTTCAGTGTAATCACAAACAACTATTGAGAACGTACATTGATTTTTGTGTTATAGTAATTCAACCTATTAATATTGGAGAGCAAGAGAGACAAGGTATGATGTTTACTACAACAACTTGAGCGAAATGTTTAAATGGTTTACAATTTCAACTTCCCTTTTCATATAATCGATATGAAAAGATGACAAAACTAATAAGGGTGACAATAATAATAGTAGAAGAGAATAGTTTGAGATTGATCACAATGTATACTATTTGTAATTTATTACATTCTTATTATTCATATTTTATATCAGTCAAAATTATTACCTTGTCACTTTGAATTCCAAATTTTTATTTCATCATTTTTCATCATTAAAGTTATTAACAATATTTATCATCTCAACAAACTGAGGTAACTACGAAAATTTAAAATTAAGTTGGCTACATCAATCTCAAACATATTTAGCATATTTAAAATGATTATATTAATATTAGATGTATTTAAATATTATTGATAAAATTAATCATATGTTCCATTGTCTCTCCCAGAGACAGGCTTGGATTGCTTACAAGACCAGTGCCTGGGCACATCGAAATTCTATGTATCTCATATGATCCTCAAGAAACCGAAGACATCATATGCATCTCCTACACATAATAATTACAAATATACAAATATACACATAACAACATGGTTTGGTTCCTTCATCCAAGGATAAGCCATGTATTTCTGGTATCCTTTCACATATACTACTCACAATAATAAAGCAAAAACAAGTGGAGGCCAAGTAATCAAGGACTTACAGTTTAATCAGATTTTACAGAATAATGAAAGAAGAGAAAGAGAATAATAACTCATCACATACAACTTGAAACATCAAGAGTTCTATACTTATCTGAGCTAAAGATAGACAGGCGGATGTAAGAAGAGTGAATGTTATGATTTCAGGAAGCACACATTTAAAGATATAATCTCAGACTTGCATATCGGAATATGTATTAACTATTTAACACCAATGAATCTGTAAGAATATAAGAGATATTCCTGGCAGCTACAATTGCTTGAAATCATAGAGGAAGTGCAAACATAATGGAATTTTAAAAAATAAAAAACATATTGTAATAATCGAACATGGGAATCACCTGTTTCATTCATATTAATAAAGACGTAGATCTGGAACCCATACATATTCAGAAGCACATAAAGTTTTTTCCTAGAATTCAGAACCTTTCTTCAATGTTTCTTCCTCCCATTTATAATGAGAGGGAGGGTAACAAAATCATTTACAAAATATCTTCAGGTGGAAATTTACAGTTGTCTGTATGGATGGTTGTCTCAGCGTAACTCCTCTAACTATTACAGTAGAGAGATTCCTTTCTTGAAAGAAAAACATAATAACAATACAATTATCAAAACAACAAAACAAAATTGATCCATTGCAGCTGAAATGATGGTTTCTGGAAATATCTTCATGCCACTCTTCTTTGTTGGCCTTTAGTCCTGGAGTGTTCTTGCTAATTCATGGTTAATAAGCTCTCGACCGGTTTTGGGTCATTGCGTTAGTATGCATCAAGGGCCTCAACCATGATACAATATTTTTGATAATATGTTCAAAATTGAGTGTGTTATCATAAAAAATAATGGGGTTCCTAACCTTCCATATTTCCCAAAATATCACTAGAGGAAGAGCCATATTTGTTATGGGTCTTTGGCTCCACCATAACAAGCAATCATCTATAGAGTCATGCGCCATATGCATGAAAAAAATAGGCAAGAGATACCATACCTATTTAGTGATTGGGCAAGTCAATAGGATGTGTAGATTTTTCTCTCCATTATTTTGCATAGGACACATAGCCTAGGTCCATGTTGTTGTTGCTTTTGATTTTGAGGTAGAACAGATGGATGCGAAGACAACATTTCTTCACGGGGATCTGGAAGAGGAGATCTACATGAAGCAACCTACAGGCTTTGCGGTGAAGGGTAAGAAAGAACCAGTATGCAAGTTAAAGAAGTCTTTGTATGGGTTAAAACAATCACCAAGGATGTGGTATCAAAAATTTGACACATTTATACGAGGATATGGCTTCACCAGAAGCCAAGCAAATCACTGTGTATTTTAATTTAATTGGTGACCGTGTTATTTATCTGATCTTGTATGTGGATGATATGTTGTTGGTTGGAAATGACAAAGAAATTATCCAAGATTTGAAGACCCATTTGTCCTCCAAATTCGACATGAAAGATCTTGGTGCTGCAAACTATATTTAGGCATGGAAATTGAAAGAGATCGGACAAAGAGGAAGCTCTGGTTAAACCAGAGGAATTATGTCGAGACAATATTGCAGAGGTTTAATATGCAAGATAGTAAAGCGGTGAAGCTTCCTATTCCTGTAGGTGTAAATTTATCTATTGAACAGTGTCCCAAGACACAAGAAGAGGAAGAGGACATGTCCCATGTTCCATATGCAAGTGCAGCCGGTAGCCTAATGTATGTGATGGTCTGTACTAGACCAGACATTTCACATGCAGTGGGAGTATTGAGTAGGTTTATGTCAAAACCAGGGAAGGAGCACTAGACAGCATTGTAGTGGGTTTTCAGGTATTTTTGTGGCACTAGTGATTATGGTTTGTGCCACCACGGAAGACCAAGATAGGACAGAGTGTTGGATATTTGTGGCTTTGTTGATGCAAACTGGGCTGGAGATCTGGATCAAAGAAGATCTACAAGTGGGTATGTGTTTAACCTATTTGGAGGTGCAGTTAGCTGAATGAGTAAGAAATAACCTGTAGTGGCACTATCAACTACAGAGGCAGAATACGTGGCATCCACTCATGCAAGCAAGGAAGCAGTTTGGTTGCAGAGATTGTGTTCAAGTATGGGGTTAGTACAGGGAGCTATAAGGATAGATTG
>APFE031057783.1:86259-130725 GCA_000404065.3 Pinus taeda | reverse complement strand
AATGCCTGATAAGGATTCCATGCACTAACTAGTGGAGGAAAGACCTGTGAGCTCTCTGTGGAAGGAAAGGGAATAATCCCCTATTGACCAAATAGGTGGGATAAATTCCTAACCTCTAAACCACTAACGGAAGGATTGGCCATCCTTGACCTCCTTAGAAAGGATTAACATTATGAGCCCGTCCTAAGTTCAAAGATGGATTGGAAGGAGGGATATGACCACTTCCAAAAGAAAAACCCTGAAAATATGTTGAACCACTTGGCATAGAAGTCCTAGATGTGGGAACAATTGATGGGAAGGTTGAAGGAATCGGGGGGAATCCCACTGGATGGCATCCCGAAAGGATAGGCACCAATCAAAGGAGCGGAAGGTTGGGTGCCCCCACTTTGACTTGGAATAGAGGTAGCGCCAACAACTATTGTACTAGGTGTACATTAGAGATAGCAATAGTACCCCCTCCTACAACTGGAGGAAGGGTCTGCACACCAGAAGTATTAGTAACCATATGTATGCCACTAACATTGGCCATCTAAAAAAATAAGGAGAATGAACAGGGCTTGTTGACCTGTGAGTTGGGGTACCCATGCATGATACAACGTACGGAAGATGAGAAGGAAAGGGCGTTGAAGGAGTCATAGGGGACTCAGGGACATCCTCAATATCAATCTCATTTTCTGATTGGAAGAGAACCCTAGCAAGGATAGGAGCGTTTACGTCCACATTATGAACTGCACTAAGTTCACTCTGTGAAATGAGAGCCCCTAAAGCAATATTAATCTTTGATGTGCCAGTTTCTACTGGTTGAAAATCACTAATAAAACTGCTCCTATGCCTTATAGATGAAGGCTCGGCACTAGCAAGTGAAAGCCCATGAAGCCTCCTAAACCAATGAACCTATCAACCACTTTTAAATATTAAGAGAGATTTTAAAGACTCAAAAAATAAAACTTATGGCAATCTAGGAGCAGAGAGAACTCACTAAAAATTCCTTAAAGATACAACCAAATAAGCAGCTTCCAGATATTTTTTCCCCATGTGATTAGGACCGGACACTAAAATATAAGAAAATATAAGGACCTTCCAAAGATAGTTTCAGATAATTACAGCCCAAGCATACCAGCGAAGGCATTAGAAATAATTATACTGACCTCCAGACAATAGCCTTTTGTGGTGCAAGTAGCCGAGCTTCGCAACGGCACCCTCCAGAAGTACTATGAACATGATGCAACGTCTATCTCAGGTACCATGAGCATTCCCCCCCGCAGTCATCTATGTGGTCCCTAGGATAGGAAACTAAGGTCACCAATTCATAATCAGGAGTCGTGTGAAACAATCGCAGGTGCAGGATCCAACCAGTAGGAGAGGGGGTATCTATATTTTCTTGTCTTCGTTTGTCCCCGTGCTTAACTCATGTGTTAGAAGAGCTTTCCTAGACAACTTAATGAGACTGGGTTTTCACTCTTTAATCAACTTTTATGTTTTGGGTTAGAGTGGCCTTGGAGAGTTTACTCTCCACACACCTATTCCAAGGCCCTAAATGCCCTAGACTAATTGATCTATCTATGACAAAAATAAAAATCTAGTTCATTTTAGATTAAGCACTTGATTTTATTGATTGTTATTTAGGTCACAGGTAGCAGAAGTGAGACTTATGATGTTCTTACATGAAAAAGAAACCAATATAAAACTAGGCTACATGTTAATGCAACTTCTTTTTCTTCGATGAAAATTTATCTCTATATGATTCTACAAGAAATCTATAAAAGCAAAAACTATTTTCTTTTTCTTTTAGACACGCTCACACATTCAACATCTATCGAAGGAGACTAAAATGCCTCAAATGAAAACTGCCTTAATGCATACTGGAATTCCTAAATGAAGATTCTATGGAATCCTCTAAACAAACAAATGTGTTATTTTAATATCCTAAATTCCAAATTTAACCAAACGAGAAGAAAATATCCAATAAAAAGATCTCTCAAACGAAGCAGATTTCAACCTCAAACAAAGATTAACGCACTTGTTAATAAAAAAAAAAAAAAAACTAAAAGAAAGAAAAGGCAAAAACAAAAGTTTTCTTTTTCTTTTTCTTTGTGAGGACTTCAAATAAAATTTTCAAGAAGACAAAGCAATCAATCACCTCAAGATCAAAATCAAGCGAAAAGACTCCAAACTTCACAAGCCATAAACAATCCCCAAGATGATAAGACCAAAGTGACTAAGAGATCAAAAACACTTGAACAAATTGACTTGAAGGACACTTAAAATATTGAGAAAACAAAAATATTTCAGAGAACCAAAATCCTTCACTTAACCAAAATTTCACAAACCTTTCTCAAATAACCTGAAAGAAACTCAATGAACCAACTTCAAGAATGCAAGCCGAAGCAATGAAAATATTGGATTATAAGGCAAGTTGAGAATCAAATCACTGCTCTAGAGGCATAGAACAGTCAAACACTTTACCAAAAGGTCTGAAATCGAAACTAACAATTCAAAACTTCAAAGAATTGCAAACCCTAGGTTGACAAAATATTTTTTCAAAAAGAGACAAAGAAACCAACATCGGCAAGAAACAAGACCATTCCAAACTACGAATAACTCCAAAAGAGCAAGAAAACCAAGCTACTCCCCCAACTGAAGCCAAAAATTTGAAAAAATCAACCTTTTTTCCCAAATATATGCAACTGTGTATAAGTAGATTCACGTGTGCACGTGATTGTTTCTAAAGAAACAAGCGTATATGCAGGTTTCTTTGGAAGAAATTGTGTGTGTATGCTACTATGTACAAGAAAAAGCACATATATGTAGAAAAATAGGGAAAAGCAAAAAATACAAAGTTGATCCAAAAGATCAGACTGATTTCCCAGACTGCAAATGAATCAATAATACTAGAAAAATCAAGAAAAAAGGTAGAAAAACGCAAATCAAGGAAAAACAACACTTCTAGGAAATACGAGACTGTATTGCCTAGTGGATTTGCCAGTTTTGTTGGAAGGAAAAGCTTCCCTAAGGTAAGCGTTGACAACATCAATAGATCGAAGGCAGACTATCAACAAGAAGCATACATTCAAGCAAGCAAACTAGTAAACTATTAAAGTTGGGTTTGAGAGGAATACATCTAGGTCCTATGTTGGATGTCGATCTCGTAGGGTCCAAACCTTCTACTTCCTCCAAAGTGATCAAACCTGCAACACAATTCATAGAAGAATATATGTAGCAAGTATTTCAAAGTGTGTGCATAATAAATATGTTAGATCAACAAGTGTAAACATACAAATCATGATATATTAGACATGAATCATAAAAAAAACATGAGATCATAACATATTAGGAACAAGGCAATGCTTCTTTATTGATATCAGCAAATAGTAGTGGAGAATACAACCTGATCTGACCACGACACCAACGAAACCTTCCTCTAGATATGTCCAAACCAAGCCTCAAAGATCACCTCTCAAGCACATGCAAAAGGATGTCATATAATGGAATCTAAACTCTGCAAGGAAACAAGGATTCCTTATGACTAGGAGTGCAGGAGGCACAAGGAAAACAAGACTTGATCTGTGAACAAAAGTGTTATAATGTCGATATCTCATGTCCTTCTTTGATTTAGGCCTTCCCATGAGGTGTATAAATACCACTAGAAATCAATTGATTTAATTAGGCCACGAGCTCCTGTAGGTGGGTTTTCGATGAAACCTGTAAACCCCACCTGAGAAATAGGAAATATTTTAATTTTTTCATATTTTAAATTATGTATGCTGGTTCTGTATTATGGTACCCACATGTGTATGCGCTTTTGGAAGGGCAGAGTCACGTATGAAATTGGAAATATTATTTTTTAATAAATGATTAAGTCTGAATGGGAAAGGGTTTCCCAAGGCCATATCAGAGCATCTGAACTACAAGAGCATTGAATGATGCTATAACAAGTATCACAATAGAGGCCGCTACTAAGCTCTTCTTTGAGCGAGTGTGGGTACACTTTGGGATCCCACTGTCCATTGCCTTAGATGGGGACAAGAGATTCCTAAGTTCATTTTGGTCAAGTCTCTGGTCAATACTGGATACCAAGCTTACTAAGTCCATGACATTCCACCCCAAAATTGATGGCCAAATAGAGGCCATCAATAGGATGATCGTACACATTCTCCGCATGTACAATTCGAAGCATCCATGCACATGGGATGAAAGCCTCCCCTATGTCCAACATAGCTACAACAAAGATCTCCATAGCTCAATGGGCCACAAAACCTTTCAAGTAGGGTTGGGATTTCAGCTATTATGTCCCATTGATGTGGCCATACCATTTGCATCTACTTAGGCAGATTCGGCTCATGTCCAGTCTGAAGCCGACAGGGCTAATAGCTTCATTGAGTGCATTCAACACATCCACTAGCAGGTCCATGATATATTGGACAAATTCAATGCTAATTACAAGCAGCGCCATGATCAGCATCAGGTGTCGCATAAGTTCCAAGTGGGCGACAAAGTTTGCCTACATTTGCAAAAGGAGCACCTTGCTAGACCCCACTGAAAGCTTCACCCACTCTGATATGGGTCATACACCATCACCAATGTTGTAGGGGACAATTCCTTTGAGCTAAGCATTCCACCATTCGTTCTTTTGCACTTAGTGTTCAATGTAGACCGCCTTTGCCCATAATTTCCACCATTGTTGGACACATCTGACATTGTAGAACAACTCACACCAATAGAGCTAAACCCAAACTGCATGGAACATGCGACAATTGATCAGATCATGGACAGATAGATCAAGAACACTTGCCAATAAAGGATCCATCTATATCAAGTTTTCAAAGCAATTCAACTCCTTCACTAGGGCAAGCGGTTCATGAGGGACTAGGTTCAACAGAAATTTCCTCACCTCATGGAGGCTCTACAAGCAATGGGGATCATTGCTTCCTAAGGAGGGAGAACTCAATGTAGAAATTCCCACTGTAGATCACCTGGTAATACAATGTACTAAAGCAAAAAACTTAATCTACTTCTACAAACAATTTAGCAGAAGCTTAATCAAACATGAGCAACATCAACCAAGAACAGATATAACTGAGAATGAGAAGTAATCAACCATAACACATAAGATATATCACTGGGGAAAGCACCAGCCTAAAACCCCAAGTCTGTATTATCATACAAGTGGAAATCCTATTCAAGTTACAAAAAGAATCAGCTAAGCTATACTGCTCTCTCTGTAATCAAACAATATAGCTCATAGACTCAATAGACATAGAATATGTCTTCCTCAAGCCCTCCAAGCCTCCTATTTCCTTGCGCAGTTTTGATTGGGGTCCAATGATATCACATGTGTGAATTGGCCTCATCACACTCACTGTAACCTCTGATCCAACTGCGCAATCCTTAAGGAATAATATTCCTTCTGCATGCAAGGAATATTCACAATGGAATATTCTAGTAACTGATAGTACATTGTCCCTCCATCTGATCTCAACTGGGTCTCTGACTGAACTGACATGCATGAGCTATCCATGAGTGAATACTCAGTTATCTGAAATACAGTAGTTACATGCATGCAAGCATTAACTAACTGAACTCTCATTAATTTAAAAAACTGTTAAATTAATCTAACTGGACTTGACTCAGTTAACTGAGCCAACTAATTACAACTCAATATTACAACTCATCCTTATCTCTTTAACTAATGGATAAATCCCTTAATCAAAGGAGAAACTGTTGCATGTCCTCACATAGGCTTCATGTTCATAATTCCTTAACTAATTAACTCAAGATGAATTAATTAATCAATTTACAAAGAGCTGTTAACATCAAATTCGAATTTTACTTCCTATGTTTAGTCCAGGGATTGACTAAAATAAGAAGGGATCCCGAAATGCTAGTTTTAGAAAAGCTATTTTTAGCACTTTCACTTTTCACCCATTGTTGCTAAGATCCACAATGGCTGAACTACTATTCCTAGCCCGACTATTTATAGCCAAACTATTTATAGCCCAGTTATTTATAGCCCTGCTTTTTATAGCAGTGTTATTTTAGCATTTTCTATTTTTAGCATTTCTTGTTGCAAATCTCAACACTCATCTAGGTGGATATTTGTGTCCACCCGCGTATTCGACCTAGACCTCCTGTCAGTTTCATCTATTTCCTTGTTTATTGCAGCATTTATGCTTTTTTTGTGGTTTTCTGGGTCCTAAACTTTCGGAGTAGTTTTGACCACCTAAACTAATCCAAAATGGGTTTTGGATAAGCTCCAAAGTCTAAGTGTTCCTCACAGAGGAAAATGAAAGTCCAAGTAAGTTCTTGGACATAGCCCCATTACAGAGATCTTTTCATTTTGAATATACTGCAACTTGAACGGGCAAAAATGGACTTAGGATGCAGAAGTTATCGCTCAAAGAAGATGCCCTTTTTTCTTTGGAAAAAGTGGCAAAATCCCCTAAAAATGGCAAAAAACCCTTATAAAGGGAAATTGCATCACAGAAGGGTCAAAGAGGCATACTTAAGCAGAAAGGGGAGAAACCCCCAATTTTCGATCTCCGATATATTGGGTAGGAGATAGGCCTGTGTGCGATGGCGAGACCCTGGGCTATGCGATATGTCGATTGCCGATGATCGGATCAGCAAATCGGTATCGGCGATGGCATGAGACAAAGGAAGGAACCCCAGGCCAATGTGACTTGTGATTGTGATTTATCACATCGCAACGTCGCATCGTAGTGATTTATAAGGGGCAATAACGCTGGACCCGATGGATTCTATAGGCGTAGGTTGATAAAATTTGAGTTCCGGTAAATGAGACTTTTCTGCGTATTAATGTTTTTCAGTGTAAAAACCAAAACACAAAGGAAAGACGTCGAAGTGATAAAAACAGACCCGAAGGGGAATTCGAAGCCCAGTTGCATAAATCTTGAGTTCTGTAAAGGTAGATTTTGGGCAGGCTTCAAGCGGTAAATGGTTTTGGGCTGGCTTCGCTTGATCCCACACACTAGTCGACACGTCACTAGCGTAGGAGAGAGGAAAACCGCCTTTTCGGGCGGGTAAACTCCGAACTCCTAAGCCGCCCAAAATGGGATATTGACCGTTGGATCAAAGATCCCTCATATCAACAGTGGAGATTGCGACAACATCCAAAGGCGGACCCGATGCGATATTAGGGTGGATGTGATAGATTTTGAAGTCCGATAAAAAGGATTTTAACGGGTTTTTCATCGTTTTCCTGTGTATTTGGGATTTCGACCAATACACTAATGTGATGCGATATAATGCCTAATGGCAGACCTGAGAGCGATTTTAGGGGCAATTGAATGGAATTTCACGTCCAACAGTGTATTTTCCATAAATCTCTGTGTAATGAAAGTTTCGCCAGTTTTTGGGTTTTTACCTATGAAACGGCCCCGCTCCCTTGTAACAACTCCTAATCATCATTCCACACTACAAGCGGGCATTTTTTGCAGACGATGAGGTGTTTGAAAGCCACAGAGCCGCAGAGCCACATGGCCAATCGAACAGACAGCATAGAGAAGCCACAAAGCCGTAGGGGAATGAATGAACATAGGTAAATGGCTGAGGAAGCCGAAAAGCTGGGAAAATGCCTCAAAGGAGCCTAGAGAGCTCAATTGAGAAGCAGTTGTTGAAAGTTGAAGGCAAAGAGCAGAGAGAGAGCAAAAAGCTACTGCGCAGAGCAGCCGAGGGAGCCTTTGGGGTCACTTGGAGATCAAGTGAAAATCCAGAGAGCTGAAGGTTGCAGAAAGCCAGAGCTAGAGCCAAAGAACCCAGAGCTGAAGAGCCAAAGCCAGAGCGAGAGTCAAAGTGAGAGCCACGAGCCAAAGCCAAGAGCCAGAGCCAGAGTTAGAACCAGAGCCGGAGTAGAGAGCCAAAGCCATAGCCAGAGCCAGAGCTAGAGCCAGAAAGCTGAGAGCTTCAAAGCCAGGGATAAAATGGTGTCTAAACCCATTATTTCTGTGTAAAATAATGGAGTTGAGCCAAGAGCTTTTAAATAGAACTTAGATCATAATCCCAGAGAGCCTAGTTGAGTTGACTAGAACTCATGGAGATGTAGCCCAAGAGTTTTGGATGAACTCTATATTAAATTACTGTCTTATGTGTTTATTATTTGTTGCACTATTGCACTGTTACATGTATCTACATATTAGCATATCAACAGAATATTAAAAGCACATAAATAGTCAAAAATAAACATAACCATACACCTTATTTTCAAGCACATATTTAATTCCACATTGGTTAATCATAAAGACTTGGGAATAAATAAGTTTTGGAAGTGGGAGAGGTTCTTGTAAGTTAGACAAGAAGCCTAAGTGCCCCATTTTCAGATCATAAACGGTGTTTTTTTAGGTCTGCAACAAGCTCATAGCCATTGGCAGGGGCCAATCACAATTCCTATACTACTCAAAAAGATATTTCCAGCAAGATATCATATGCACCAAACGGAGATAATATGACTAAGTTACGACCCCAAGAAGTTGGTTGTCTAACTAACCCCAATAGGGCCTACAAAGTCTTGGTGTTCCAACTCTTGGGGTTAGGGTTTTGGTTTCTTAGGGTTTTCCCTTGTTGCTTAATAATAAATAGGCCCTTGAGCTTCATTGTAACATAGTTTAGAAGCATGTAGCCACCACATCTCTTCTTAGAGGCATGTATCTTTCACATGTATTCTCAGAGATAATATGACCAAGTTACGACCCTGGGAAGTAGGTTGCCCAACTAACCCCAATGAGGCCCACAAAATTTTGACATTCCATCTTCTGGGGTTAGGGTTTTGGTTTCTTAGTGTTTTCCCTTGTTGTTTAATAATAAATAGGCCCTTGAGCCTCACTATAACACAATTCATAGGCATGTAGCCGTCACATCTCTTCTCATATATAAGCTACCATCGTCCGAGCTAGTTTATTTCCATTTTGTATGTAATCATATTTCAGTATTTGATATTAATGAAATGAAGTTTTTTTTTGTTGCATATCTTTATTTATGGTTATATCTATAATTTGTTGTGTTCTTGTTTAAGTTTGGATCAGATGTTTACAATCATACATATTAAAAGCGTGAAACAATTATGTGACAAGATGTTTGAAAGAGTGTATGGAGGCATCGGTCAATGTGACACACCATTTCCTTACACATCCTTCGAACATGAGGATGAAGAACCTACAACCAACATACTCACAATGGATATTGTGCTTTATGCAGAATTTAAAAAAACGAGCAATATGCTCAAATAAGGTTGTCTCACCCTCGCCATCGAATTTGAGAGTTGAAAAGTCATCTATGATACTCATCGGCACTTGCAGACTTATGTTTATGGAAAAAAAAAATTAGGGTTATGATTGTGGAAGAAGTCATTAGATGAGTCTTGAAATTCAAAACAGACTTCAAGGGCTCAGCTTGTAATTAGACCCTCCTTCTAGCGCCAGAAATGTTGACGGTGCTAGACCCGCAAACATTTAAGGGATCTTCTCGATATGAAGTCCCAACTAGACCTCACATTGTTTTGGGTAGGAGTCCCACTATGGGTGGTAATGTTATGCCTTGACTACAATAACATACGGAGTGAAGTATGGTAACTTTGGGTGAAAGCAAGTTTGTGACCCTGCGAGGAGTCAAGTGTGATGCATGAAGGTTCCAACACACGAAGGGGAAAATGAAGGGTGCCCCTTGGAAGCCTGTAATGGTATGCAGCTAAAAAGAAACACACAATCATAATTACATCACAAGATAAGATGTGGAATATTCCACAAGTTAAAGTGATGAATTAATACAACAACTCGCATTCAACAAGATTCATACAAGTGCAAACGAAATAGTTCATAAGCATAAGAATAGGTTAAATAACATACATTGCAAATACAACAAGAATAGTCCTATTATATTCACAACATATGCATGAAATCATGTTGGATCTGATTTTATTATTATAAGTGAAAGTTCCAGTCATACATACATCATTGACGGACCACTAGCCCCAATAGTGGAACATTAAATTCAAGAACACCTACTCCCCCAAAGAAGTATACTTCATTTATAATACGAAGAAGCCAAGGCTCTTCATAATACTCCCAAGCTCCTTCTAATCCTAAGCCTAGCCAAAAGCTTGGCTCCCAAAAGCCTGTTGCATGAGTTATGAGGTTCTATTTATAACAAGAGTGAGTGACCCTTCAACTCCCCTTTGTGACTTTTGGACTTCCCTCATGACTCTTCAACTTCTATACAAAATGACTCATTACGTTACATCATGACTCTTCATATTCCAATATTGGCACTTGGAATTTCACTTGCAACATAATTACAATTAATATTACAATTTACACTTATACGCATATAGGGAAAAAAATAAGGTAGAGACAACTTGACAGCCTAACAAGACAAAACACTATGATGCTTGAGGTTGGGAACATTGTTCAGCCAATTTAATGTTCTTAAATTGTCACCATAAATTATCGACCAAGGCAAGTATACTAATGAAGCACAAGTGCACTATGTTTGTTAGAAGTTATTTTATGTCGTTAAGATATCTATGTTATTGTTAAGGTCTAATCTTAGAATTAATGTGGAGATGGTATTACTGATTAGATTAGAGTATTGTTCTTAAAGTTGTTAGATGGCTATCCTAAAAATTAATCTCTATTGAATTGGTTTTGTGGATGGTTTGAGAGTGATCCTAAACTCTAATTTTGTTAGACTATTTTTTATTTTATCTTGAATTTTAGGCTGCATCGAAGTCTAGATTACTATGTGCAAGAGAGATCTACTCTATCAAATTGAAAATGAATGATGTCTGAATTTGATTTCCAAGAAAAAGACTGTCACTCTTTAACTCATTCAACCTCATCCAAACAAGAAATAAAACGGATAAACTGAAAAGCAACTAAACTCTGAAATGAGATAGTTGGAATACACTAGGTAAAAAACAAAGGGAATGATCAATTGTACCAAATAAAAAGCAAATGAAATAACATAATTAAGCTAGGTAGAAAGTAAAGGAAATTGCTTATGCAGACAATAGTTTAATCGTGAATTCCATTATATTGCATTTCAAAACATAAAGCAAAGCATCTACAATTTAACTATTAAGGAAATCTATCTGCAATTGGTCAAATACATGTACTAGACGTAGGATCCCTCCACGAAAAAGTCAACAATCTCCAATCAACGCAGCATGGAAAATATGAACCAATTCTATTACTCATAAACAAGCTTAACAAGATGTTCTCAAAATTTACATATATCGGTGCGCACCCAAAACACAAAGTGGCCATTGCTTTTATAATATTTCTCTTAATAACAGCACGAGAGTTTCAAGCCTACATATCTTTATTTCGATCCTATTAAACCAAACTATATCACTAAATAATCGATTTGCTATTTGGAAAAGAAAATTGATAACATTTCGTGAAAACACAGACTCTGTCCCGGCAATAATCTTGTAGTTGACTTTGAGGTTGACCGTGTTATAGTGTGATCTTATTGAAGGATTAGCTCGAGAGAATAGGAAAGAATCCACGAGGGGATCATTCCTCATCCATCCATATCTTTTTTTCTTAGCTGGTGCACTCGAACCCTATCAACAATGGAGGTAGCTATGGAAATACATATTAGCTACAGAAACAGGCCAATTCCGTAGCTGAATGCACACTCTAACAAAACAATCAGGTATATAGAAAAATATGAAAAAATAGGACATGTAAGTGCTTAACTTAACAAAACCTTGTGTCCATTGGATTTATTTAGGTGATAGGTATAGGAAAAAGGAAGAAATATAGGCAAAAAGGGTGTCAAGGTACGACAGTCCTTGGACTCTACATTCCCCCACACTGAAGGTTTTGTATGTCCTCATACAATTCATCATTGTCATATTCTTGTTCACTCTAATCATCACATTCAAGATTCACTTTCTTTTTCTTTCTGGCAACCACTGGCATTCCCGTTTCTTCATGAGGATCTTATGTTTTAGGTTGATGATTTGTCTTTGCATTGCCCTATTTTCATTATTCAACTTCTTGTTCTTTTTGTACCATAAACTCAAATGAAGAATAAGGTTATCAGTCTTTACAATTTGAATCCCATTCTATGCTTTCAATGTTTGATTTTCATTTTTGAGATATCTATTCAATGTCTCCAGCATAAAGATCTCTTACTTTAAAACATTAGAGGTTGAAGGTTCTTATCATTCATTGAACTAATTGCTTCCTTCTCCTGTACTTTGGATTCATTCTTTAGTTGTTGCTTCTTTCCTTTCTAATGACTCTATGTAGTCAGAAATCTCTTGTTGAATGGGATCAGCAGCCGGACTGTGCACTAGACTTCTTGGAGGTGAACTGCAAGGTGGTGATGACACCCTTGGTGACAGTTTTGGTGATCCTTCTGGAGGACCTTCAGGGTCTTCAATCAGCTCCCTCTCCTAGAGATCAATATTCTTTGTAGCTCCTGAACCTGTTTGTTGCATTGTATTCAATCTGTTACTTCTCCTCAGTCCTATGTTTTGTAATCTCTGTGCTTTCCACTTTTTATATTTTGGCTTCTTTTCCTAAGGAAGGATCTTGGTTTGTGGTAAATCTTCTGTTCTTTTGCTAGCTTTCTTTCTTCTAAGATTTCCCCTTTTCATTTTCTACAAAATATCCACTATGGGTAGTTCATCCTCTGATATTTCTTTTTGAGACTGGGGTTCTTGTTCTTTTATTGTTTCCATTGTTCTCTTACTTCCCCTAACAGTCCTACTACTGTTGGGTTGTTCAGGAGCTCTTTCTTCAAAATGGTTCCTCACCATAAAATTTTCCCACTTATCCGCTATACTCTGAAGGTAAAACTCAACCAAGATCTTTATCAATCCATGATGATACATGGTATTGTCTATGAATTGAATTTTATTTTAAACATTCATGGACATTTTCTTAAGACTATGCAATAGGAAATAAGGAAGATTCATTTGGTGCACCTCAAGAAAATTCATCATTATTCTAATGTGGTAGAAATACATGTATCCAAACCGTCCCTCACAAGTAATAAATTTCTGAAGTACAAGGAGCAAGTTCCTCCATTTACTCTTAAGGGATGTACTAGGAATACCTTTCTTGAAGATGATGGTGTCCATGTTTGGATTTTTTAGGAAGACTTTCCAATCTTCTCCGTTGATTTCCCTATTTTTTAACCATTTTTCTCCATTTCTGGGCAATTCAGTAGCTTCTGCTACCAGGGACTCTGTTATGGTGAATCTGATGTTTCCTATTTCAACCTTTGTTCCATCAAATCAACGTGCAAAGGTCTACGTCACCTCTTTGTGGAAATCATTGAATTTCTTTATGAATTGTAGCCATTGTACTTTCAGCAACAGCTCCCTGGTCTAAGGATATCCTTCTAAGAATTTCTTCCCTACTGGCTCAGTTCGAATAATAACACCCATTATGGAAGATGCTTCATCTCAAGGACTGCTCACTTGACTGGAAAAATGGTGTTGGTAGGGTTTTGTTCAATGGAAGAGAGACAGATAGGCTATGTGAATTCGGGGAAATGGAAGAACATGTGAATTATAATGAAGGCCGTGGGAATGAATTGACCATTGGATTGCATTCAAAATAATGATTCAGTGACCGATTCGGAATGGGGACAAGATAGGATTTTAAATGGTGGATTATGATGATTTTGACAAGTGACCATCACTCTTAATTTGCAATTATTTCATTTTACTTTGGCAATGCTATGTCCTCTTAGTTCATATATCCAATATATTAATCCTCATTGTAAAATTAAAGTATCACATACCTTTGATTAACTTGCTAATGTTAATTGTCCTTTGATATCTCCTGCAGGTACTCTGCACTATCAATTATTCTTCAATCCGAATCACCAAGTGTTCCTATCAAGTTGGCTACAAAAATTTTATTAGAGATGCAGAAACTTTTCCGAGCTGCAAAAAGTTGCTAATTTTGTAGCTAAGGAAAAAAACTTTAGGAAAGGGAAAATATTTTTATTTTATTTTTTTAGAAATAAAATTTAAGGTGCCAACAAGAGTTGGTTTTCTCTTCAAATTTTATGTATAAGCATGCCAACAACATATTAGTTTTCATGTTTATACCTTATTGGTTTATTCATTAGGTATCTAATGGAAGAATGTTCTGCGTGAATGAAAGTTTCATAGCTAGTTATATAATGTCTGAATTTGTTAATGGCATGAACTACAGCTAAAACCTCCTTCTCAATTACAGTATAATTTATCTCTGTAGGAGTTAAATTTTTACTGGTATAATAGATTGCATGAGTAAGGTATTTTTTCCCTAACACATCTCCCAAGGTTGTATCTAAAGCATCAATTGATATATGGAAAGCAAAATTCCAATTAGGTCCTTTTAGGATAGGTGCTTCAGAAATCCTCTTTTTCAAAGTTTCAAAGGTAGCTTGACAATCAGAATCCTAATTGAATCCACGGTCCTTGTTAAGCAATTTAAAGAGTGGAGATGCAATTTTTGTGAAGTTTTCTATAAATCTTCTATAATATCCAGTAAAACGAAGAAAAATCCTAACATCTTGTTGACAATTTGGCACTGATAATTTAGAAATGACCTCAACTTTAGATGAGTCCACCTTAATTCCATCTCCTAAAATATGGTGACCTAAGACAATTCCTTCTTTAAACATCATGAAACATTTCTCATGACTTAATGAGAGGTTTGTTTCTTTGCATCTTATTAAAAAAATTTCTAAATTTTCAAGTGCTTCATTAAAAGAATCTCCATAAACTGTGAAATCATCCATATACACTTCCACACAATCATGAATAAGATCAGAGAAAATTCCAAGGACTGCTCTTTGGAATGTTTCCGGAGCATTGCATAATCCAAAGGGAAGTACACGGTAAGCATAAGTTACCCATGGACAAGTGAATGTGGTTTTATCTTGATCTTCAGGTGCTACCTGAATCTGGTTATATCCACTAAAACCATCCAAAAATGAAAAATACTCTTTCCCTTCTAATGTGTCTAAGACTTGATCTATGAAAGGTAGTGGAAAGTGGTCTTTCAATGTTGCTTTATTCAATTCTCTGTAATCGATGCATACTCTCAATTTCACATTTTTCTTTGGAACGATTACTAGGGGTGAAACCCACTGACTATCTGATCTCGAATAAATGAAATTTACATTTAGCATTTTTTCCAATTCCTCTTTAAAAATTTCTTTTAGGTTTGGGTTCATTCTTTTTTGTGGTTGTCTAACTGGTCTTGCACTTTGTTCAATGTAGATATGATGTATGAAAGTTTTAGGATCAATTCCCCTCATATTAGTATATTCCCATGCAAACCCGAAAGAATGTTTTTGTAAGACTTCTATCAGTTGATTCTTTTCTAATACTTCCAAGTTTTCATTAATATTCAAAGTTTTACCTAGAAAGATTTCTATTACAGAATTCCCAAATTTTTCCATGGAGATCAATGATACTTGTCTAGATGAAAGATATTCATTTTGACTACGGTCATAAGGTGAGGAAGTTTCATTATTTTCCAATAGATTTAAAATTTGGTCTTTCTCTCTGATTTCTCCAGTAGTGAAAATAGGTTGTATATCATCTTCATCATCTATTCATTCTTCATTCTCTATTTCTATTGTTGTTCTTGTAGGAGGGTATAATGTAAATTTCTTTGTAGAACTTCCATCTGAGATAAACATGTCACCTAATCTACAACTGATGAAAGCATCAGTTGTAGTTAACCAAGATCTTCCTAGGATTAATGGGTGCCCTCCTAAATTATTATTGGGAGTTAAGACCATGAAATCAACAGGATATTCCCAAGAATCTAAGGATAGATAAACATCCTCCAACGCACCATCAGGTTTAATCACAGACCTATCTGCTAATTGTAATAGTGTTGGTGTGTATTGAAGGTTAGGAAGCTTAAGTGAATCCATGACTTGTTTACTCATTATGTTTATGGTTGCTCCTAAGTCAATCAGTGTGTTTGGTATTTCAATTCCATTGATGCGAATTTTTACAATGGGGCTTCCTAGATCTAGATATTTTTGAATTGTTGTTTTCCCCATCATGATGTCTACAATTTCTTGACTAATTGAATTCTTTTTGTCTTTTCTTTTTCTTCCTGATCTTTGAGTACTTAATTCCTTAATTATTTTTGCAACAATTGGTATTTCTTTTATGGCTTGTAACAAAGGAATTTTGATACAGACATTTCTTAATTCATCCAACATATTATAATCAAGCAATGTGATTTATCTTTCTACTCCATCAATTTTCAAATGTTCAAGAAAAGGTGGTCTAATTGATACCGAGGTTTGTTCTATGATAGGAGTATTTATTGGAACATTTTTTGTTTGATAATTCTCTTTTTGAGGGAGAGGTCTCTCCTTCTTCAGATTGATTTTTATGTTCTTGAATATTTGATCTTGTTTCCTGAATAACAATAGGTGGTTTTCTTTCTAACACTCTTCCAGACCTTAATTGGACATTATTTATATCTAGTGGAGTTATTACATAAGTTTGAGTATTTTTCCCTTCCATGTTGTACACAAGTTGTTGCGGTATTTTATTATTAGGATTCGGAAGTGGTTGAGCAGGTAGTTGATTAGGTTTTTGTGTAAATGGTAGGGAGAGCTATGGATTTTGATTCTAAACTTGGATTTGACGTAGTTGATTAGCTTGGGGAATTTGATTGGATTGGGATAGAAATTGTGGTGGAAGATAGGATGGTGAATATTGTTGATATTGAGCAGAAGCCCCATAAGGACTTTGCCATCCTTGATTCCAAGATTGTCATTGGCTGAGCCCAAGGCTGCCAACATGGATTCCAATTATTCTATGAAGATTGAGCAAATTGTTGTGGTCAGAAGCCTTGTGGTTGATTTGGTTGGGAGTTTTGCCATGGTCTCTTGGCTGTAAAGTAAAGAGGGTCTACTTGTTTTGGTATTCCTTCATCATTAAATACAGCCTTGGGACCTAGTAAAGAAGGGCACTCCTTGGAATCATGATTATCTGCACATATGGCATAAGTTTCTATAGCTTTTAAATCCAAGGGACACTCTCTTAAGGCATGCTTCTTTCGACATCTAGGACAGAAAATAGATAATGCAGCATTTTCAGATTTTTGTTGATTCTATATTTTAAGGGTGTTTATCTGTTCACTTAGACTCCCGAAAATATTTGTCTTGAAGGTATCAATCAAGCTTCCTAATTCTACCCTACTGACTATCCCAGCTATAGATTTATTAATTCTTGATAAGAGAGGGTCTCTAGGACTCTTTCCAACCCGTGCTTTAACCCTTGAGATATGTACACATAGATCACAAATATCTGCAAATGGTAATTGAGAAATATCCCCTTTTCCTGTTAAGTTAAGGAGATCAATCCATTCATCTTTGATAGCTTTAAGTAGGAGGGATTCCAAGGTTTCATCATCCAAATTATCCATTTTTTCTCTTTTAATATTGTAGACAAATCTCTTTACTAAGTCTTCAAAAGTTTTGTCTTCCTTTTGTGTCATTTTGAAGACTTCATCTTTAAGGTTACTAGGCGTACAGTAATCTCTATATTTTCCTAAGAAAGCCTCTTTCATTTCTGCCCATGCTTTTATAGAATTCACTCCTAAACTCATGAACCATTTTAAGGTTGAATCCTTTAAGGTAGCAGGAAATAATTTTAGTTTTTGAGCATCATGAAAATAGTCATATGATCTGCATAATACCTCAAATTCGAAGAGAAATGTCTCTAGGTCTTCATTTCTTTTTCTGTGGAAATTAGGAAGAATTGAGGGTGATATATTTTTCATTGTGAGGGTTGTATCTACATCAAAAATAGGAAATCCAAAAGGATCTTGATTTCCTCTACCTCTACCCCCTCCTCTATTCCTATCTCCACCTCCTCCTCTTCCTCTTCCTCCTCCAATCCTATTTTCCTCACCATTGACATTGTGTACCTCTCCTTCCCCTTCTCCAGCCATGATAGATTCCTCAGAACTAATGTAAGGTTCTTCTAATTCTTTTGGTTCCTCTATTAATGGGTTGTCAAAATAAGTTTCATGTTCCTCTTCTTCACTAGGAACTTCTAATTCTTCTCCCAAAATTTTCTCGCCAGCATAGGATAGAAAAACTACTCCAATAGTTGGGGATGCAGGGTTTTCTTCAATTACAGCTTCAGTGGATGAAGTAGATGAAGTTCTAGACTAGATTTCTGATCATGAGACTTCAGGAAGTCTTTATCGACCTGCAAATGGATTTCGAGTTTGAGTAGGTGGTGTGGAACTTCAAACTCGTGGTGGAGTGAGTGGATTTGTGGGAATCAAGCTTCTTCCTCGTCCTACAAATCTACCTCTAGAGTATCTATCACTACGCATATCATGTTTTGAATTAATAAATTTTCTCTCTTTTTTTAACTTCTATTTGTACTTCCCCAGCAACGGTGCCAAAATGTTCAGCCAATTTAATGTTCTTAAATTGTCACCATAAATTATCGACCAGGGCAGGTATACTGATCAAGCACAAGAGCATTATCTGTGCTAGAAGTTATTTTATGTCGTTAAGATATTTATGTTATTGTTAAGGTATAATCTTAGAATTAATGTGGAGATGGTATTACTGATTAGATTAGAGTATTGTTCTTAAAGTTGTTAGATGGCTATCCTAAAAATTAATCTCTATTGAATCAATTTTGTGGATGGTTTGAGAGTGATCCAAAACTCTACTTTTGTTAGACTATTTATTATTTTATCTTGAATTTTATGTTGCAACCAAGTCTAGCTTACTATGTGCTAGAGAGATCTACTCTATCAAAATTGAAAATGAATGATGTCTGAATTTAATTGCCAAGAAAAAAATTGTCACTCTTTAACTCATTCAACCTCATCCAAACAAGAAATAAAACTGATAGACTGAAAATCAACAAAGGTATCAAATGAGACAGTTGGACTACACTAGGTAAAAAGCAAAGGGAATGATCAACTGTACCAGATAAAAAGCAAATGAAATAACATAATTAAGTTAAGTAGAAAGAAAAGGAAATTGCTTACGTAGACACTAGTTTAATCACAAATTCCATTATACTACTTTTCAAAACATAAAACAGAGCATCCACAATAACTATTAGAGAAATCTACGTGAAATTGGTCAAAGACCTGTACTGGACATAGGGACCCTCCATGAAATAGTCGACAATATCCAATCAACGCATCATGGAAAATATGAACCAATTCTATTACTGATAAACACGCTTAACAAGATGTTCTCAAAATACATATATTGGCGCGCACCCAAAACACAGAGTGACCATTGCTTTTATAATAATTCTCTGAATAACAATACGAGAGTTTCAAGCCTAGATATATTTATTTCGATCCTATTAAACCAAAATATATCACTAAATAATCGATTTTCTATTTGGAAAAGCAAATCGATAAGATTTCGTGAAAACTCAGACTCTATTCCAACAATAATCTTGCAGTTGACTTTGACGTTGACCATGTTATAGTGTGATATTCTTGAAGGATTGGCTCGAGAGAATAGGAAAGAATCCACGAGGGGATCATTCCTCATCCATACATATCTTCTTTTGCTTAGCTGGTGCGCTCGAACCTTGTCAACAATGGAGGTGGCTGCGGAAATACATATTAGCTAGAGAAACAAGCCAATTCCGTAATTGAATGCACACTTTAACAAAACAATAAGGTATATAGACAAATATGAAAAAGAGGAAATGTAAGTGCTTACCTTAACAAAACCTTGTGTCCATTGCATTTATTTAGGTGATAGGTATAGGAAAAAGGAAGAAGTATAAGAAAAAATGGTGTCAAGGTAAGGTAGTCCTTGGACTCTACAGACACTCTAGCTTGGAAATTTCTACTTGATTTTTCTCGGTCACGTATCGATGCTAAGCTTGGTAATGTGTAATGAAATCCCCAAACAATGTAATGGTGTCTAGTTGGAAGCAGACTCTTGCCTCCATGGCATGTGGGTACAATGATTTGGAACCAGTCTTAAATTATTTCTCGAGTAGGAGCAACATGGTTCTGATCTGGATAGGACCACCGATATAGTTTTGCATGTTTCTTCTGTTCATCTCTAGATCCTCTTTGATGGCAACCTATCTCAACTGATCCATGTACTCTTCAATCGCCTGCCTAACTTGGTGTTTGTGTTTAGCTTCGATGAGTGAGCCGATTGATTAGATCTTATGGGTTCTCACCATGAAATCCAAACTGTTGTACAACTATACATATAAAGTTTGGATGTTTCCAATGAACGCGACGAGATTCTTGTTGTTTTTAATGAACATTCCAAATCTTACCTTCCCCAGCTCTGTCTGCGGCTTCATCTTCTTTATCAAAGTAAGTGGTGCCCCTTTGTATCGCATTGTCCATTCCTACATGGCAACAATGGCAGCTTGTACATTCTTTTTGAAAAATTCTTGGCCCCGCTGTTGCAAACCATTCAAGTGCATGACTACCTTATGTATGGTTATGAACTCCTCATAGAGGTCCCACATGGTCTCTCCAAGTGTTGATACTTCACAAAGTATCGTTGTTCTCATTTCCTCAAATTAGAATTTTGTAAAGACTGTGTTCTATGTTGTTGCGTGGAGTTGTTCTATCTCTTGTCGAGCAACTTGTAAGTTTTGTGCCAATTTCTTATTCATGGCCATCAAATATTGAGTGTTTGATCTTACTGCACCTGCAAAGGCCAAGCTGGCTTCGGAAATGGCATTTGGATTCTTGTTGGAGTCCACCACTATCACCCTATCTCTAGTGAATGCAAGTGATACATGATCATCTGGAAAATGCTTTCTCCGTGCTTGTATAATTCTCTTCTAGCATTCATCATAAGATAGATTGTACAAGTCCATTACCAGATCATCATAAAGAGGAACAACATCCCCTTATTTGCTCAGAGCTAACTCTACTGCTGGAGGTGATGGATACTGAACGATGACCTATGGTGCACTCGGCATCGGGTCAACATCCTCATTCTACGGTTCCAATTCTAACTCCACATCTGCAACTTCAATCAAGTCTTCAATCTGTGGAGAAAGCTCTCGATCTTGCATCTATTCGCCCTCTCCCTCTCTACTAGTTGGTTACTTGAATCGGTGTTGCTTATTCTACCATTGTGCCTTGACTTTCCTCTTCTTCCTACTTTTTCTTCTCCTCTTGTTTGCTCCTTCTGTGTTCTTGTTCTTCCCTCATTTCTTGTTTTTTTCTCTGTGCCCTCAATTCTCCTTCCTGCAAGATTTATTTTCTCTCTTCCTTCGCTCTTCTATTTGTATCCTCTACTTCCTCTTTACTTCCGCTGCCAAAGCTACTTGCATAAGGATTGAATCTGCTTTCACTCTGCAGCTTTGTTCTCCTTCTATCCTAACAGCAACCTTTCTCCTTCCCTTATCTTGTACCAGATTGTTGCCTTATGCTACTGCTTCTGGAACTGTTGCCATGTTAGTGTTGACCCATTTTCTATCAACATTTGAGTGTCCGCATATATTGGCAAGTTAACTGGAACTTACTCAACTGCTTCCCCAGTACTGCTTTCAGTGGACTCTTTTGAAGCAGCTCTCTTTGGTGCCATGGTAACAATGATTGTTGGAGAGGTATTCAACAACAGTTGTACCTGTGGGACAAAAAAGACACTCATGGTAGGCAAACATCAGTCTTTATAAAATCTACTTTAAAAGCATGTTCAATAAACAAATCGGGCATCTAATTGGGAGGATTACAAAATTTTCATTAGCAAGAGGGATTGGCTGCCTGTGGGAACTGCGCACTATGCAGTCTCAAGAGCTAGGGATGAAGCTTGTGGCTTGAGACTACGCAATGCACAGTTTAGCTTGGGCAGTGGTCTGGGAGAGACTGTGCATTATGAAGTCTCAGTGGCCAAGGAGGCAAGTTGAGCCCTGGAACGGTGGAATGTGTAGTTAGTTCAGCCTATACTGTGCACTACACGGTTCCAGATGCCAAGCTTTTGTCTTGAACCTTAGGATTACGCAGTGCCCAGCTGGGAAAAGTGAAAACCTGCTAAGGAGAGTGCAGATTTGCCTAAGGGAAGCATGAAAAATGAGAAGATCTAACTGATAATGTGAGCTTGAGTGAAGATATGACTAAGTATGAGTAAATCCATGTAGATCAAGTGCAAAAACTAATCAAATAGAAGGAAAATCAAGTTTGTGAGGAGAGTCACCCCAACGGTGACCATCTGTGCAAAAACAGGAAAACTAATGCGACACTTGTGAAAGGAAAACGAAAAATTAAAAAAACACTTCTACAAGTTAAAACAAGTTGAAATACAAGTAACCATGAAGAGAAATAAGCAAAACAACACTCACAAAAGCAAATCAAAAAAAGTGACAAAAAAGATGGCAAAAGATGACAAAAGAGAAACTCACCTGAAAGCAACATCAACTGCACCGAAGGTTCCTTGATATCCTCAAGAGTGCTAGAGCTCCAAGATTGCATGTGAAAATGAGATCTAGAGGTATCAATTAACTCAATTTGAGCAAATGAGGGTTTACGACGTGCATGCCTAAAATCAAGAAAAACCGACATTTGGCGGAAACTACTAAGAATAGCAATGTGCCACCTTTGAGAAACTAAAATGTATCCCTGCTTTCTAGGGATGCTTTTAGATTGTTTATATTTTCTAATTTTATGGGAAACTAGCCATGCACACTGTTGGGAAAGACTGCACAATTCTAGGGAACTGGGCAACTTTCTAGCTCAGTGCACTGCGTAGTTTGTGGGCTCAATGTTGGGATGCCTCCCATGACTGTGCAGTTTCTAAGCTCAAGGCAGACTTCCAATCAAAACTGTTGTGAGACCAAGTCGGGAGATCAGCTAGTGACTTAGAAAGATTAGTTAAGTGTGGTAACAAGAGAACATAATCCCAAATGAAAAAAGATAAGTCTCAGTCATAACATGAGTACCTGAATCAGTGCAAGATAAGCTCTTTCGGATAAGAAGAAAGGCTCCAAAATTGAAGCAAAGGAAAAATTTTGGAGGATGGTTGTAGCCACTACAACAACTGGGTGTAGGTTTATGTGTTTTATAATACACCAAGTGTAGGTGTATGCATTTTGTGGTACACTATGTGTGGGTCTATGTGTTGTGATGCACACTATGTGTATGTGTATGTGTTGGGGATTTGTTATATGGATCCCTGGAGGCTATGGGTTGAAGCCTTGTAATAGCTTGGGTCCCCTAAGAGTTGTGGGCTGAGTTATTAGTCCCTAGATCCTTGGGGTTGAGACAAACACTCTGGAGCCCTGTAATGGCTTGGGTGCCCTAGAGGCTATGGGTTGAGCTATTAGTCCCTGGAGCTTGTGGGTTTGGACAAATTCTCTAGAGCCTTGGACATTTTGGGATGCAACCAATCTTGATTTGTTGATATTGAGGGCAAAGGTAGTATAGTCTCTAGATTCCCTTATTGTTCATATTGAAGAGAAGAGAAGGCATTGGGTGCTTGTTGGGTTTGGAAACTAATTCAGAATGTGTACGGAAAGGAAAAAGAACAAAGGAAGAAGCAAAGAACCAATTGAAAGATAA
This sequence comes from Pinus taeda, assembly GCA_000404065.3. Lineage (NCBI taxonomy): Eukaryota > Viridiplantae > Streptophyta > Pinopsida > Pinales > Pinaceae > Pinus > Pinus taeda. Next base: position 107,188 of record APFE031057783.1, on the reverse strand, counting down.
GTATCATCATTTTATTTTAGTTTTTAACTATGCACATGATGTATGATTATGATTTATGATGATTGAGTTTTGTTCTAACCAGATGTGATATGTTTATATATGATGACTTGATCAAAGAGCTAATTTGATTGTTATGACAGGAAGTAAACAGAATTGCAGGTGTATCTTATTGAAGAGTTACTAATGAGGTATAATTTGAATTTACTTCAATTAATTTTGAATCTAATGGAAATTATGTGCTTGGTACAAGAAAGCATGGAAATGCCCAGGTTTGGGTAGCTAGAAATGGTTTCCAAAGAATTAGTAGCAGCAAAAGGGATATGAGCATGCAACAGTATGTTGGTAAAGCACTTCAAGAGTATGGCCATTATGGGACACTAGTACCCAATAGTTTCCATTGATTAGGTATGATGGTTTTATGGCACATATATGCCTTGGTTTTTGGACCTTTTGATGCGAAGAAATCTGGCCAAGGCATGGATCATCCGAGAAGGGGATGCTAGTGGAAGTTGGAAGGTGTGTGACTGCATGGAAGGGGGTGACTAGATTTCTCGAGGGACTCTATAATAGAGAAGGGAAGACCAAGGAATACATTTGTTTTGGCCATTAGCCTTACCAGATGGAATCAGAAGCACATTGGGAGTGTGCCCTGGAACAATGACTCGGTAGTTATTCATTAAGAGGATTAAAGTAATAGACATTGGATGCAAACTTTGATTTTGATAGTGGATTCTGGACTTCCTAAAAACAAGGTGAATCTTGGGACTACTTTTGAGGGTGGAGGTGTGAGACTTTGGATACCCTTGTTTTTTATGCAAGCATTGTATCTTTTTATTTGTTGGTTGAAGCAAATGTGCATATGTATATATGTGTATATTATTGTAAATATTGTATTGAGTTGCCTTTATAAATCTCCATAGACGGTATGATTATTTGTTGGTTGAAGCAAATGTGCATGAGTATATGTGTTTATCATTATAAATATTGCATCGAGCTGGGTTATAAAGCTCCATAAGCAGTCTGGTGTTCATGGTTTCAACAGTTTGGCGTGATGTAAATGTTGCACCAAATTGTGTTATAAAGCTCCATAGTTAGTATGTTTTGTTGGTTATAAGTGTCAATGAACACTGAGGATAGTGTTCCCCCAAGGGGGAGGGGTTTTTAACAGCCCCTGGTTGATTTTCCATGTAAATAAAATAAGACCCATATCATGGGACAATTCCAAGTTGAAAGGTGGGCAAACATTATAGTGGAATCACTTTCGGTTTATTTATGGTTGTGGAAATTGGCAAAGGGGTTAGCAAGGCAAAGAGGCATTAATTGGCAATTAATTATGGAAATGAAGGAAAATAGGAGAAAATGAAGGTGAAGATACATAGATTTGCATGCAAGGGAAATGAAGAAAAAGGAGGCATCAATAATAAAAAGGCACCTGAGAATCAATTTACAACTTTTTCTCATTCTTTGATCAGGATCAACTACGGAGAAGGAATAAGAACTTGGACAAGCAAGCAAGAAAAGTAAGGTTTCTCAAGATAAATCGGAAAACGATGAGTAAGGACAAAAATTAGCTATGAATTTTAGGTAACAATGTGCATGTAAGATTTATCTTACTAGTTTTTGGATGCATGGTATGTTCATGTGATTCTTTGGTTATGTGTTGTCATTGGCATAGGTATTTCCTTGGATTGACCGTTATTTTAACCTTGCCTCGCCATTTCCTAGATAACTATGGTGTTTTGGGTTTTTCCACTTGTTATTTTTCTCATTGGTGCTGAGGTTCCCTATGGTGGTGGGTTGGAACAAACACTTTGGAAGCCTTGGATAAACTTGGGTCGAGTTACTAGTTCCTAGAGTCGTAGGTTGGGACAAATGCTCTAGAGACCTTGGTGGGTTGGGTACTAGTCCCTAGAGCTACAATAAGAACAAATGATTTGGATCCCTAGAAGGTTGTGGGCTGAGTTACTCATTCCTGGAGCCCTTGACAGCTTTGGTAGAGACCAATCTGGTTGGTGTTAGTGATTTCCAGACCATAGAGGTGGAATCACTGTGGTTGAGGGTTGAGGTGATTTGGTCCCCGAAATCCCTCTTGGTTTGTTTTGGTTTAATCCATGAGATCCCATATTCATGCTTGGAATATGGTGTGGGGGTGATTGGATGAAAGAGAGATTTGGTTCAACCCAATCTATGGTCTGGTGGTATGCGGAAGTCCCTGACTTGGTTGGCATTTTCATATGTTAATAAGAGTTATTTTCCTATTGTGATCTATGAGCACTTGTATTGGTTATCATGTTGAACTTATGGCTGATTTTCCATGGTCTCTATGTTGGTTATTTGTTGGTTAAATATTAGTTATATGATGTAATCTATCTATGGATCTTGACCTGTTTTGATAAGCTATATATTGGTTAATGAATGCATGGATTAAACAATGTTATTACAACTATCATGAGAGGGCATTAGAAATTCTCTGTGATTCTCAAATGAGACTCTCAATTTATGGTCAGATATGCATTCATGACCTGTAGCTTACATGTTTGCCATATTTTTGACGAAATGTTTGTTATGGATTAGGCATATTTGAGTCTTTCTAGAGTTTTGATTGCTTAGAATTATTAGTACCTTTGATAGCATTCTGGAAATTTTCAAGCCATTTTGGGTAGTGGTTTGGAGAATGGCCTGAAAAAGTGGCTCAGATCTAGGAACCACGTGCACAAAACTGGAGCTTTTGGGCCATAACCACATGGAGGAAAAAAGTTAGTGCATTTATAGCCTCATAACTGCATGGAAGCAGTGTCAGCGGTGTGGTTGTGAGTTTAGGTTAATGAAGAAAAATTCCATCTCAGGGATTGGACACCTAGGGTGGTTGTTTAGCTCTTGGGTAGTCTATAGCCCATGAGGGTGGTCAAAAAGGTTTCAGTTTGTAAGCCCACTTCCTTAACTAAAAATTAGAGGTTGGTTCATGTCATAGTGACACTTGTCTCATGTTTACCATGGCAGGATTGTGAAATTGTGTAAATGTGGGAGGAGAAGTTACATATCTCCTTTGGTTTAAACCCCATATTAAGAAGATCCTAACCTAATCTCAAGGAAAACCCCTAATCTCAATGGTTGAGATTAGATCTCACTTTACTGAGATCAACTATCATGACTTAATCTATCGTTGACTTCTTTTCCTTTTACAAGAAGGTACTCAACATTTAAATTAAATTATTGTCTAAAGTCCCGACTAAGGAAATTCATTAATTCATTTCCGTAGGAGATAATAAAGGTGACTCGGTGCATGTCACGGAACTTGATCCTTGTATAATCACCTTCTAAGCTACAACATCAATAGTCCCTCTTAGCGAGGAAGGTGTTCTACACAACACATCTTATCCCCGAAGAATACAATTTTTCCCTTCATTAAGGACTTTGTTAAGATGTTTATGACCTACTCATCTATGGGAATGTACTACAACTTTATAATCCCCTTTTGCACATAATATATGATTAAGTGGTACTTGATCTCACTATGCTTCAACTTTCATGGAATACTAGTTTCTTAGAGAGTTTAATACTATTAATTATCACAGTGAATGATAGTTGGATCTAGCTCCTAATCAAAAACCCCAATAAGGATTTTACGAAGCTAAATAGCCTCGCATGTCACCATACTGGAAGATGTCTTTGGAGAAGTCGATGTAACTTCCTTTTATTTCATGTTGTAGCAAGAGACTGCACCTGATCTTAAGTTGAAACTACACCCAAAAGAGCTCTTCCTATCATATGTACTTCCTACCTAATCTACATCGGTGTACCCTCTAACATCACCCCATCCTACTGAGTGTACCTCAACCCATCCTCAACTGTCCCTCATAGATATCTCAAAACATGCTTTGCAACTACCCAGCAAACTCACTTAGGCTCTACCATAAACCAGGTGAGTGTATGCACTACAAAAAAATGTTTGACCTAGTGTTGACTAGATACATGAGAGAGTCAATCAATTGTCTATACAAGTTAGGTTCCATTGTCTCTAATTTGGAAGTATCAATCTTCTTCTAGTTGATCACAAGTGGTGTAGCCATGGGTCTGCAATCCTCCATCTTGAAACACTTCAAGATCTCAACTATGTATTTCCCTTGTCCAAGGAAAATATATTACCTTTCTACCACACCTTCATCCCCAAAATATAATGCATCAACAAAAAATCCTTCATTGTTGCAAGCTCCTTCTTTCGGTGTGCAATGAGATCCCAATACCCTGTGAGAAACAAGTCATCACAATAGAACACTAATGTGAGAGGCTCACCCTTCACCTGAATGTAGTACATGTTTGATTCTACCTCACTCTTGGTGAAGCCCACACTCTACAAATAACCGCCAATCTACCATACCATGTCATGGGAGCCTGCTTGAGCCCATATAGTTCTCTCCTCAAACTGCACACAAGGGAATCCCTCCCATGCACCTTTAAACCCCTCTGGATTCTCTATGTAGATATCTTTCTCAATAATATTGTTGAGGAAGTTTGTCTTCAAATCCATTGAGTAAATCCTTCAACTCATCTACGTTGTTATCAAGATGATCACCCTAATGGATGAGTATCTAGCTATCAGAGTGAAGGTCATGGTATACTTGATCCCTTCCTTCTACAAAAGGCCCTTAGACACAAACGAGATTTGAACTTCTCCATGTTGCCATCTACAACATTCTTGATTATGCACATCCATTTGGAGCCAACCACTACCTTTCCCATTGACCATGATACATCCTCCCAAATATTGTTCTTCATGATGGAAGAGTATTGTTACACCATGGCATCCATTCAAACCTGATGCTCGGATGCATCCTGAAATCCAATAGGTTTAGCCTCAATCAGTTCACTCATCAATGTCTGAGCCTTTATCTATCTGATTGAATATCTTGGACTACCAACATACTCTTGGGTTTTGAGTCTTCAAGTGCAATAGATATAAGCACAATATTTATGAAATATTGATAATTACTTCTAATTATATATATCTTCTTTTAACAATTCCAGTTTATCATCAAGTAATTACACTTCAAAAATTCAACTATAAAACCATAAAGACAGTAGAGACCACAATGCACAAAGATAACACAATGTTTACTTAGGGAAAACCCACTAAGGGGAAAAACTCGGCAACCTTTTTCTTAGATAAATTCTTCAGTTCAAGAAGAGACACATCTAATGCCTCTAGTCAATTATGAGGCCAAACTGACCAACTCAGTTTATGGTCAAAATTGGTCCATAGGCCTCAAGTCAAACTACCCTGCAACTCATCCCTACAACTACCTATAATTTTAGCTTGCCCATAAAATGTTGTCCATAAACCACATGTGTGATCTAGAGAGAGAAAGATGCAAACTAGAGAGAGAGAGAGCGATATATTCATCCTTTTTCTCCTTATTGTCCTTCACTTGGATGCCTAGAAACTTCTTTCTTGTGTGAGTTTGAAAGGTTCCTTTGTGGAGGAGCTTGAGTGCCTTTTATATAGTGTTATACCTTTAGGAATGGGTGTATCTCTTCACTAGGGCCAACTTGACTATTTTGGAGCCAAAAAATCAAATTTTAATATTTGAAATTTTCTCTTTTAAATCTGACATGAAGGAAATGTCTTATAAAAATTATTTCAAGGGATAAATTATCAAAATGACATGAATAACATGTCTTACAAATTCTTTATACATTACAAGGACTAAAATATACATTATGAAGATCAACCATAGCTACGAAATTCAACCACATGTCTTACAAATTCTTTATACATTACAAGGGATTAAATATACAATATGAAGACTAACCATAGCTACAAAATTCAACACTCCCTCTTAGATAGGGAGGTGCTCATAATGACTAGACATTTTTCTTCTTTAGAAAAATTTCTCTAAGAAAAGGTTATAACAAATCATCAATAGTATCAACATCATTCAACTGCCATAATTATGATCAAACAACTTTGACACATGGTATACCATCAACATCAATAGTCTATCATCACTTTGGTCGGTACCTCTGACACATGGGTGCATTCTCACCATAATTATAGTTAGCACTCCTGACACATGGTAGCTCAACCATAATTATGGTTGATACCTTTGACACCGGCTCATCATTAGCATCAACTAGTCATATATATGTCACATAATACACTGGATAGTCTTGGTTCACCATTATTCTGGTTGATACCATGACCCATGGTGAATCCCCAAAGGCCACACTCTAACTAAGTAGTTCTAGGCCTGATGCTAATGAGTTTAATTTTGGAAGGGCCACACTCTATCTGAGTAATTATGGGCCTCTAGGACCATTCTTCTTGATTTTGTCAATATGCTTAACACAAGAAGATTGTATGCCCTATGCCAGACCATTCTCCCTAATTTAGGTCAATGTACTTGATAGAGGGATGATCTCCCTAATGAGATCATAGTACTTGACATAAGAAGAATGTCAATCCAAAATGCTATCTCATTATTTCTCCCTCTCAATAAGAGAGACATTCTCCACAAGTTTGAGCTTGTCTCTGAAATATACAAACTTTCCTCAAGACATAGGCTTTGTAAAAATATCAACAATATGCTCATCAATGGAGACATACTACAGCTTAAATTCTCCCTTCTGTACCATGTCATGGATGAAGTGGTAGTTGACTTTGATGTGCTTTGACTTGTCATCGAAAACTAGATTCTCTGTCAACTTCACGCAACTTTGATTATCACAATATATCATGGTCGATTCTAACACATGATCGAATAGTCCTGTGAGTAGCTTCTGAAGCCACACTACTTCACAACTCACAAATATAGTTGCAATATATTCATCCTTGACAATGTTGAGTGCAACTGATGTTTGCTTCCTGCTCATCCCAGAAATCATAGCAAAGCCTAAACTGAAGCAGGCTCCGGAGATACTTTATCTATCTTCAACACTTCCTACCAATATACATCTATATAGACTTATAGTTGTATGTCACTATTTGATACAGATCTCAAACCATAGTCAACCATACCATGTAGATATCTCAATATGTGCTTTACTTCAATTCAATGATCATGTATTGCTTCCACCCAGAACTAGCTCAATGTGTGCACTGCAAAGAAAATGTTTGGCCTAGTATTAACCAAATACATCAGCGAGCCAATCAACTTCTGGTACATGGATGGATCTACCAAATGAAACTCAAATTCTCTCAACTTTCTTAGATTTGTCACCATGTGAGTCAACATCGAATTACAATCTATCATTCCAAACTTTTTTCATGTTCTTGAAAAAATATTTTCCTTGACCAAGAAATATTTCGTAAGGCTTCTACCATACTTCTAGCCCCAAATAGAAGTGCATCAAACCAAGGTCCTTCATATCAAACTCAGAAGCCAACTCCCTCTTACACTGAATAATTAGATGCTCCATATTTTTTATAAATAAGTCAACAACATATGATAACAGAATCACAGGTTCATTCTTCTTGATCTTGAAGTACAAGTTTGGATCAACATCACTCTTGGAGAAACCAATTATTGTCATATAACTATCAATTCATGTATACTACTCTATCGGTGCTTGCTTAATTCAATAAAAGGATTTATTCAACCTACAAACATGAGACTTTCTATTGTGGACCTCAAAACCTTCTCTATGTGCACTTCTTCCTTAATCATGCCATTAAGAAAATTAGTATTTACATCCATCTGATGTAAATTCCAACCCATAAAATAAGAAAAAGACATAATATTTCTAATGGTAATGTACCTGGTAACTAGAGAAAAGGTCTCAGCGTATCCCTCTCCCTCTTTCTGAGAGAACCTTCTAGCCACAAATCTTTCTTTGTATTTGTCAAACTACCATCCACTGCATATTTGATATTGTTTACCCATTTCGAGGACACCACCAATTTTCCTTCAGGTCTAAGCACAATTTCCCATACATAATTCTTCATAATTGATTGGTATTCTTCTAACATCTCATCCATCCAAAATTGTTCGCTAGCTTCTTCTTCAAAAGTGGAAGGTTCAACATCAATAAGATTAGTCATTGAAGTTGCATATCCAGAATACCTCTTTGGCCTCTTTCCTTTTCCTAAAGGAACCGCGTGGTGTTGTATGTCTTGCTTCCTGGAAAGTGGATCTTAGCCAAGATGACCTCTTCCTAATTTAAGGAACAAAAAAAAGGTCCACTGGATCATTATGTCTTTTTGGATCTTCTTGATGATCAACAAGGTATTCTGAAGAATTTGATGGACCGAAACCCTCTTATTACTTGGGAGATTCATGTACTTCATCCTCATTAGATTCCATGGACACTTCTTTAGATTTCCAGTAAGCTACATTCTCATCAAAGGTCACAATCCTAATAACTTCAACCTATTTTTGTCTTGGAACATATATTCTATATGCCTTTGATGATTCACTATATCCAACTAATATTACTTTCTTTCTTTGAGGTTTAACATCCTTCTCTTATCTTTAGGTACATTATTATAAACAAGACAACTAAATATTCTTAAATAACCAACTTGAGTTTTTTGTCCGGTGGATGCTTCTTTAGGAGTCTTTTCTTCTAAGATTCGATGAGGACTTCTATTTTTAATGTAAATGACTGTCCTAGATTCTTCACTCTGTACAAACATAGGTAGGTCATGATCATGCATCTTCATCTTAATAGATTCTTCTATAGATCTATTATTTCTTTTTGCACCTCCATTTTGTTGTGCATTGTAATGGATTAATAGGTCCCTCTTAATCCCAACTTCCATACAAAAGGAAATGAGCTACTTAGAGGTATATTCTCCTCCATTATCATATATCGGGATTTTGAGATTCTTTCCCTTCAAGTTTTCAACTTCAGCCTTTAATTCCTAGAACTTGTCAAAAAAATCATATTTCATCTTCGTGAAGTATATCCATGTCTTACAAGAAAAATCATCAATAAAAGTCACATAGTATAAAGATCCTCGACGAGATTTAATTGGTATCAATCCACATGAATCATAATGAACTAGATCTAGGATTTCATTAGATCTACTTTTGCTACTTAGGTAAGGCTTCTTGACATTCTTCCCAAGTGCACATACTTTACATACTCCTTCATGTTCTTCCTAAAAATTTAGAACCCCTACAACCATCTACTTTAAGGTTGGCAAAGATTTATAGTGAAGGTGAGCATATCTTACATGCCAAAGCTCACATTAATTAATATCATTATGCACAAGTGCTTCAATGGATTGTTTCAAAAGTCTATACAACCTTCCTTCATGGACTCCAATTATTCTAGCATAATCTATACTAGATATTTTGGATCAAACAAGAACTTTTCCATGGTAGAATGTTACATTATCTCCTTTGTCTTCCAAGCATGAATTGGAAACCAAATTCTTCTTCATACCTAGAACATATAATATGTTGCTAAGATGAACGTTATCACCTAATTCTAGCTCAATGGAAGTCTTCCCAATGCCTTTGATTGTATAAATTTTGTTGGCTTCAAGTTCAACCTTTTGTGATAACCTTCTTTCCATCAAGCTTGTGAGGTTGTATTGATCTCCCATCATATGCCTTAAGGCACCACTATCTACTAGCCACAAGTCTTCACTATTTGCAACAGAGATAGTAAGAGCAGAAAAATAGAAGAATGCTTTGTTACTTGGAATTTCATTCTTAGGCTTCTTTAGAATTTCGTCTAAGTCTGTTGTGGTGGCGTGTTGGTTTCCCTTCCCCTTTCTATCATTCAGTATTTTAGGACAATTTCCAAATTTCTGACAATGATAGCATTGAACCTTTGACATGTCTCTCTTTCCTTGAGGAGAATATCTTCTTTATTCAAGTCTTCTTCCTTCATTCCTTCTTCTTCCATTTCTTCTCTAAAATCCAAACTTCTTTCTTCCTCCACCCTTCTTGAAACATGTTGCATATGCCTAACAGTCACCTTCTTTGGATATTTGAATATTTCCTCTTAATAAGACTCTTGATTCTTCTTGAGTACACATAGTCCATAGTTCATAAAACATTGAAATATATTTTATGGCAAATATCCCTGCTACTAATGAGTCCCATGATTCAGGTAAACCATTAAGTGTTATCTTTAGTAGTTTCTTTTCATGAATGAATTCATCAATTTCTTGAATTTGATCACTAAATTGAGAAATCTGCATAAAACATGAGGCTATAGTATCATCCCTTGTCATTCTAATATCACAAAGCTCGTTCTTCAAACTCATGGCTTGACCAATATTGTTGATAGTATATAGACCAACTACGACATCATACATTTTCTTTGAAGAGTCAAGATTTGTGATATAAGGGATCTCTGACATAATCTACAATGATACTCCTAGTTGTAATGTCATATTTCTCAAATTTTGACTTATCTTCATCTTTCTCAAGCTCAATGATATTACCCTTCACAATATTCAAAAGATCCTCCTTTGCAAGAAGGATGTCAATTCTAATTTTCCAAGCCCTAAAGTTTGTAGCTCCCTCTAATTTGTTTTCTTGCTTCACCTGGTAAGCCATAGCAAATAGATTATAAATATAGGTATTTCTCAAGAGTGATCTCTTACAAAATCTTCTTCAAGAGTGATCTCAATGTCCTTCTCAACACCAAACCTATGATACCATGTTGAGTTTCAAGCGCAATAGATATAATTACAATACTTTTGAAATATTGATAATTACTTATAATGATATAGATCTTCTTTTAACAATTCCAATTTATCATCAAGTAATTACACTTAAGAAATTCAACCATAAAACCATAAAGACAACCCCATTAAGGGGAAAATCCCAACAACATTTTTCTTAGAGAAATTATTTAGTTCAACAAGAGATACATCTAATGTTGCTAGTCAACTATGTGGTATAACTGACCAATTTAGCTTATGGTCAAACCTAGTCCATAGCCCTTAAGTCAAATTTCCCTGCAACTCAACCATGCAACTTAGATATGAAAATTTGGCCCTGCAAATTCGACCATACAACTCGGCCCTAAAACTGCCTAGAATTTTGGTCTACCTAGAAACTATTGTCTAGAAAGCATGTGTGGGAGCTAGATAGAGAAATATGTCGGCTAGAGAGAGATAGATCTTTGTCATTCTTCTCCTTTCTTCTTATCCTTCATGTCCTTCGCTTGCATGAGGTCAAATGGTGCCTTTATGGAGGAGGTTTAATGCCTTTATATAGTGTTATTCCTTTGCGAATGGATGTGTCTCTTCATTGGGGCCAACTTTACTATTTTGAGCTCAAAATTCAAATTTTAAATTTTGAAATTCTTTGTTTTAAATCTGACATGAAGGACATGTCTTATAAAAATTCTTTCAAGGGCTAAATAATAAAAATGGCATTAAGATCATGTCTTACAAATTCTTTATACATCACAAGGGATAAAACATACATTATGAAGACCGACCATAGATACAAAATTCAACATTGGGCCTCTCTAAATGTCTATTATGCCCACTTGGCCTTCTTCCTCCCTGTTCCTAGAGTTTAAGGATGGTGTGACAAATCCCCTATTCCTCATTCTGATCTTTCTTTTCAAGTTGATCACTTTGGTCACCAACCTATGTGACTGTAGTTTGAGGAATATGTTATAATTGAACCATTGGTGCTTGCTCCCCTTGAACCTCAATTGTAGAACTCATGTTGCTAGACTTTTGAAGAGCCCTCTCTTCTTCAAAATTCACATCCTTGCACACTATTGTCTTCTTAAGAGAAGAAATGTAAACACATTAGACTTTGGAAGTCTCATTGTACCCCACAAGAATACCTTTCTCTACAATAGGTTCCAACTTGGTCCTTTTCTCCTCAGGAACATGGCAATACACCAATCACTAAAAATGGGAATGTACCCAAAATCTTGTTTCATCCCTATAAACACCTCCTCTAGTGTCAATATGCCCAACACTTTGTGTGGGATTCTATTCTACAAATATACGATAATGTTGTAAGCCTCTTCCCAGAAACTACAGTAGATCTTGGTCATGGAGCATGGCCTTGATTGCCCCAACAATATCCTTGTTCTTCCACTCTACAACACCATACTACTTAGGGTTGTACAGAACGTTCAACTCCTTAATGCCTTCCTACACATAGAATTCCTTGAAGGCATTAGATGTTCACTCGCCTCCATTATCTGAACTAAATGTCTTGATATTTCTCACTATTTGATTCTCAACTAGAACGTTGAATTGATTGAACCTGCTGAAGACCTCATCCTTATTTTTCTTGAAATATATCATGGTCTTCTTGGAGAAGACATCAATTAAGGTCACATAATATTAGCACCCACTTAAGGATACAGTTGGCATGGACCCACACACGTTCGAGTGTAGTAGATCCAAAACCCCTTTGGACCTAGTGTCGCTGCTCGAAAAAATGTTTTGGCATATTTACCCCACGTGTAACTAGGGAAAATTTTAGGGATAATATTCACAATTGGGCTAATTGTCCAAGTTTTTCCCAAAAAATGATTCACCAATTTCTATTTCTTCTAAAAATAATTCGCCCAAAATTTATAGTAAATAATTATTTTTACCAAAGAGTTTAGATTTCTGTGATCCATACTTGATTGTGAGAAACTCTTGCTTACCTTACCTTGATTGTGAAGGGAAGCTCTTACTTACCTTATACAGGTTGAAGCGGATGAAAGAAGAGAATCCCCGGATTCGAAAGAAGCTTGAAGTCTTGGAAAAGAATGTTGAAGATGAATTTCTTCAACTTGGTTGGACAATGGAGCAAGATGAAGTTGTATATTGTGCTAACAAGGAAGAGGAAGCCGTGATAGTTGAAGATGTTGCAGATGTGACAACGATGGAGGATGAACTTGATATTGATCAAGTTGGACCAGGATCGTGCAGTTTGCAGACATGGGTGGATGAGGATACTCACATGAAGGAGCCTCATGATAATGAAGTAAGTATTGATATGTGTGTTTCACTTGAGCATTTAGTAGATGGACCTTATGCAGGGAAGAGCAAAATCAATTTGCTGACACTAGGGAGGATCTTACCATGGATGTCTATGATGAAACCTTGTATGGAGAAGTAAGTATTGTTGACTATTTTAAGACTTGTTGGGGTTGTTTGTGACCTTATGTTAGAAGGTACAAAGGCCCGTGGCAAGGGAGGAACGTGATGATTGTTGTGGAAGATTGGGTCATGCTTTAGCCACATGGAGAATTGGCTAAGTGCCCGGCATGACTCATGGACAAATTGGAGGGCACACACTTGAGGTATGATGATACTTGGGTGGACTTCTCATGGCCGAGACCAAGAGAGGAAGTCTTGGTGGAACCTTTAGTGGGGGAGCTATGATGGAAGGGACTCGTGATATGATGATATGGTTGGGTGATGGAGTTCACTAGACAGAAGATTGCAGACTTGGATGAGGATGACCGATTGTTGTGATGAGTCTACTTGGTGGACTACATGGGCAACTTAGTCATGGACATCAGGTTGGAGACATGGAGCATGGCAGTCTTATGCAGGGACATTGTGCAAGAGCCCTTGTAGAGGTGTCACTTATGGACATCCAATGAGGAGTGCCAAGGCAGGGATGTTGTGCAGGTGGATTCGCTAGTGTGACATGGAAATGTTTTACTTATGAGCCGATGTAAAGGTTGTGCACTCTTGTACAACAAGGCCATGGACTTGGATGGAGTTGTGAGCAAACTATGGAGCATTCCTACTACATGGAGAGTTGAGGCATCTTACAGAGACCTTTGGGCCGAGACTTGTATGCTTGCTGAGATGTTGGTTGGAGATGACTCATGGAGCTCACGATGACATGAGGTTGTGACTTTTAGGGACTTCATATATGGTGGACTTAGAGGATCTGATGCATTGAGGAGTTGAGGTCAGAGACTTTGATGCAGGATGGGGTGCATACTTTCGAGTACATATATGGGAATGGCTTGAAAGAGTGACTTGATGTGGAGGATCGATATGAGACACTTTGGAGTGATGGATTTACAATGATGATGATGCCTTGGTGGCAACACTTGGGCATAGGTTGAGCCAAGACTCAACCACTTTTGACACATGGGAGCTGATTGATCTATGATCACAGGCAGCACATGGATAGATGAGACAGGTGTATACTTATTTCTATGGTAGACTTGGGGGATGGCGCATTACAGATATGATGGAGGTTGCTTCATGGACCTAGATGTGGCACATCAAGAGTCGGAGTTTGAGGAGATGGATGTTTTCGGATGGATGATGATGTTGGGGTAGATGTGGCTGATTTCATGCAACACATTAGTACTAGACATCATGGATAGCATGTTGCAGATGAGATGAGGGCTACTTCATGGACTTGAGCATGGCTTACACTTATATGGAGATGGATTCTTGATTGAGTTGATGATGTGACGAGATGTTCTGAGAAATGACTAATGGTGGCATGAGGATGTGCATTCTCATGGTTTGAGCGTGATAGTTGAACTGATCACCCGACTAGTTCAAACATGGGGGTCGGCATGTATAGAAATGTGTTAGCATTATGTTGGAGTATCATGGTAGCAGTTCACACAAGGATAACACATGATGAGGTCGACACGAGAGGTTGCAGGAAGCATGTAGCTTGAGATGGAGGGACCAGCCTTCCACGATGGGGAGCAGCATGTGGAGATTGTGACAGGATGGTCGATGGTCATGGATTGAGATGATTTCCGATGTATGACATACCGATGGGGTGTATACCTTCATATGGTGATCTTGGTGACAGATGGTTGCCGAGATGAGATATTGTCGAGGACGACAATGACTTCCAGTGGGGGAGGATGTTAGGACCTGCGGTTCGTGCGACAGGCAGGGCGACTCCACAGTGCGAAGGACGTACGAAATGTGAAACGAAACGAGCCAAGAAATGAGTTTATAAGGTGTTGGGTGAGTTGAGGGTATGGTCCCATGAGTTGGGCGGGCTGACCCTCCTCTTGGGCGAGACAACACATGTTGAACGAGTCAGCTTGGGCGTTTGGTGTGGGTCGACCGGGTGACATAACCCGCCTCCCGCCTGTATATATTAGAGGGTGTTTGGAGGAAAATGACCATCATTCGATCAACACAAGTTTGAACAATGAGTTCTGCAGTGCGTGGATGAGCTCGCACGATGAGCGGAACTCGGGTGGAAAACTTGTTCAGAAAAGTCATTCGAGAAAGTCGTTCGAGAATTCATTCAAGGAAGTTGTTCGAGGCAGTCGTTCGAGAAAGTCATTCGAAAAGTCGTTCGAGGAAGTCGTTCAAGAAATCGTTCGAGAAATTCATTCGAGAAGTCGTTCGAGGAAGTTGTCTGAGAATTCGTTCGAGAAATTGTTCAAGAAAGTCATTAGAGAAGTCGTTCAAAAAGTCATTCAGGAAGGTCGTTCGAGCATAACTCAGACGAGGTCGTTCGGGCGACTCGGGCAAGGTCGTGTGGCGACCCGAGTGAGGTCGTTCGGGCAAGCCAGGTGAAGTCGTTCAGACGAGCCAGGTGAAGTCGTGTGGTGACTCGAGTGAGGTCATTCAGGCAAACCGGTTGAAGTCGTGTGGCGACAATGGTGAACGCGTGTGGCGACTTGGGTGAACGAGGTTGGGTGAACGGGTGGACGTGCGGACGAGCGATCGGGAGAGGGCGCGCCATGCATGCCGAAACGAAGAATCGTGTGGATAGGCGACTTGGGTAGGGCGCGTCGTGCATGAGGAAACGGTGAAATGTTGAGATTGTGAACAGAGGTGTTACTCATGTGGAGGCGCCCGTGTGTGGCGACTTGGTTACGACGAGGTGCACCCAAGTTGGGCAAACAATATGATCATGCAATGAGGTGAACGAAGGGTTGGTGAGTCGTGCGGCGACCATGCAGAGGTGCCGACGAGCTGGGCAATCGAGTTTGCCGAAGTTGAAAATTGGCTAAGTGTAAATTTGGGGTTTCCCAAGATTTAACTTGTACTTTGTAAAAGTGAAGATTATATAATATATTGATTCGAGCATATTCATATTGCAGGGAGTTTCCCCTCCCTTTAGACTATTGTGCATTTCTCTTGTATAATTTCGTTTATGTGAATGTTATGGGCTTTCACTTGTATAAAGGAACGTTAATAATTACTTGGTTTCGAAACACAAACGAAGTAGGATAAGTGGTTAGGCGTAGTCTACAATCGTAAGTATTGGTGAAAAGAAAATAGTTGGTAGTGTCGTACCTCTCTATAAGCGGTTGAAAGACTACCGTAGGTGTAGGGGTGTAACTTGTCCTGACGAAGAACCACATTAGTTTTTTCGAAACGCGTCGACAAATGATTCTCTATGTGATTTTGCTTAAATCATTCTCACAATCAATTATTTTTACCATTAAAATGACCAAAAATTTAGAATGACATATATAAAATGATTACAAATATGAATCTTCTTACAAAATTGTCGTTGAACATCTTATAGGTTGCATGTTAGGGACTAGTAATACTTGTCAAGATATCTAAACTTTAAATATAAATTTTCATCCTTGAAATATTCCCTATGTGCAACCCTTGCACAGTTCATGTTGCTCGACCTCTAGTTCTAATAGCCACATCATTATCTCTTTGAGCACATTCAGGGCTCCATGATGAATATGCACCATCCTCCTATGTCGTAAGTCTCCCATCCCTCTACTACAACTTACCAATGCATGCATTGGCTCAAACTGCAATCAAAACAAGTTTCCCTTCTTGACTCCTATCACTTTTATTGTTTTGGATTTCTTGGGCTAAATATACACTTTACCCTCCTCAAAGGTCATAATGTAACCCTTATCCTCCAAGGTAGAAATGGATATCAATTTCTTTGTTGTACTTGGAACATACAACATGTCCTTCACTAACAATGGTTTGTTAGACACCCTCTAAAACTTGACTGTGCCAATACCAGTTGGATGGTACTTGACATTGTTTCAAAGATCTATGTAGCAATCCAACTCATTCTCCTTCTAAATAGTGAAATAATATTTGACTCGCATTTGGTGGCAAGAAGCCCCACTGTCAGTGTACCACATGTTGGTGGCAACTAGGCTTGAGAGACAAGCAATGAGTGAAAAAATATTCTCAAACCCTGCTGCAAATTCACCCACCTCTACACTAGCAACAACCTTCTTCTTTTGTTTTCCCTTCTTCTTATTAGCGAACTAGCTTGCATAGTGACCTAGCTAATGTCATGAAAATCATTTAACCTTTCTTAGATCCCTCTTCTTCTCACCCTTGGAGGTAGATCCAAAACCCAACCCTTTCTTTGCCTTACATTTACCCTTGCTTGCTAAGGAAATGTTCTCCTCTTATTCTATTTTTTTTAATATGTGTGTTGGGCCCCCTCGCGGATCTCTTCCTAATGGAATCCTACCACATCCTCCCCAAAAGGGTGGGTTCTCTCACCCAACAATAATTTTACGAGCATTTCCCACTACTTCGTAAATCCTTCAAGGCAATATGCACCAACTCAGTCTCTAGAATCATGTCCCCAACAATTGCCATCTCATCTCTCAACTGTGTTATCATATTCAAGTAAGATGTCACACATTCCCCCTTGGACATTTTTACGATATGCAACTTGTCCCTTAGCACCATCTTAAAACTCTAACGGTCTCTCTATTACAACTTTGTGTGTGTGTCCCACATATTCTTCGAAGTATCCTTCTCTGGAAGATGGGGTATGAGATGATCTTTGATTTCATAAAGAATAATCATTTATGCCTTATCCTCCTTGACCTCATGCAGATAAAGAGAAATTGGATCTAAGCATTGCAACACCACTATTGTATTAACAAAATTCCACATCTTGTTATCCTTTAGAACAATTGAGATTTGATCCTTCCACTGCAAATAGTTTGAAGAACCCACATTCTTGTCCTCGTATAGAACACTAGTAGACATTGTAGAATAACCCTGCGAAGAGATTGAAATGTTGAACTTTTGTCCTTTATCCTGATACTTATGTCAAATCTCTTGGCTTCATATTTAGAGACTACTTGTCTGATACCATGTTAATTTCTTTAAAAATAGTTACAAATTTACTATCTCAACAAATAATCACTTATCTGAAATAAAAATGCTTTCTTATAAGATTTGTGTTTCGGGAAAATTTAGCGTTTCTACAAATGCCTAACCCTCTAGACCTAGTAGCTAGTCTAGAAACAACAAACAAAGTAATTTGTTGCTTTTCTTATAATCAACAAACAAGAGAAGGAGGAAAAGAAACCAACCTGTAACTTTCATTTGCTTCCATTAATATTTCTACCACAAACTCCTCATCTGATGTGTCAGTGCCTGCAACGTTTTCTTCTTGGACCTCCTTGGACTCTACCTATTTATTGATGGAAATATCCTGTAATGTTATTTTCTTCTTTTTATACCAAAGCTTTAGGATTTCCTTTTGCACATCAATATTAATAGTACCAACAGATTCCATCGAAGGGTATCCCAAAACAACATCCACATTAGTCATATTTGAAGCATAAAAAGTCAGAATGCAACACATATGTATCCATAGAAATCTTCAAATCTTTATAAATTTTAACATCTTCATTATCAACCTGTGTGTTTTCAATATGTTTTGCTAGGACTTGCAATTTTTTTGAAAAATTAACATTGATAAAATTATGCGCGCAACTAGGAATGATAGACAAAATGATGTTCTCTTTCTTAATACTTCCATGAAACTGTAATGTGGAAATATTAGTATAAAATAAGCCTTTATGGCACTTAGTGTCCTTCTTTCCAGCTTGATACCACTTCTCCAAAAGGACTTTTTCAAGTTCTTCCCCAGGAAGTCTCCACACTAAATGGTCAAGTGAGTCCCATGAGTTATATGCCTCATATTTCATATAAAGCCCTAGTAAGAATGTGTTAAACACACAGGGGAGCAAGAATAATCTGAATGATAAATCATGAGAGTACAATTTTTATTAACATATGATATACATTTATAGTACATAGTTTGACCATTGGGTTTCACATCCCAAGGTCTCTTGGAATCCTTTTGTCCATTGGGCTTCCACACTAACCCATTTAGGATTAGGTGTCCAACATTCCCCCCCTAATCCAAAGGGTTATGTATGAGTCCAAGAAGAGAGTTGTAATACAAAATGTGCAAAAATGCATGGCAGCACTAGGCTGAATGTGCTCTCTGAAATGTTGGTATAAAGGGTGGTGGTTTAAGGATGACCACCAACACTGGAACGCTTAGTGCAGTTCCCGGAACTCTTCCAAAACTGGCAAGAAGCTGAAGTCTTCTGCTAGAGGAAGTGCACCTATTGTTTTGAAGAGGGAAACCTTCAACCAATAAAGGGAGGTCTCACCCCGGATATGCAAGGGAATAGAGAAATGGGGAGTCTCTAGCCTCTATGGGCTTATCACATTATTCCCTAACTACTTATGGTCCTTTACGTAATGTGGGTTAACCACTTTATTTATTAAATCTAGCCCATCACATTATTACATTTTTCCCTTGGGTACCTCCCTTTGTACCCCATAGTATCCCCCCTAGGTATACTACATTCCACCCCCCTTAAACATGTTTCATCCATGAAACATGAGAATAACACAAATAATAAGATCTACTCAAAAGAGTAGTCCACTGGTACCATGCACATGCATTTACCCATCCCAAAAAAAGGTGAACACTCGATCTAGCTAGTACCTCACTCACTTGAGATGGAAGTTGGTTCTCATGGTTCCTACGCATCGATGTGTTGTGGGTGGCTCATTAGACCTCTTTATGTGCCATCCAGGGGTTGTTGTCCTTGTTGCTAATTCTTTTCCCCCTTGTTGGTTGTTGTCTAGATGGGTGGTGCAGGTGGTGATATGTTGAATTTTTAGCTGATGGTGTATCTTTCTTCAATTCACCACCTAAGGGAGCCTAAGTGGAATCTGGTACCTATTGTGGCGCCTGCAGTTGTTGCATGTCTTCCATTAATATTTCTACCACAAACTCCTCATCTGATGTGTCAATACCTGCAACATTTTCTTCTTGGACCTCCTTGGACTCTACCTATTTATTGATGGAAATATCCTGTAATGTTATTTTCTTCTTTTTATACCAAAGCTTTAGGATTTCCTTCTGCACATCAATATTAATAGTACCAACAGATTCCATCGAAGGGTATCCCAAAACAACATCCACATTAGTCATATCTTAAGCATAAAAAGTCAGAATGCAACACATATGTATCCATAGAAATCTTCAAATCTTTATAAATTTGAACATCTTCATTATCAACCTGTGTGTTTTCAATATGTTTTGCTGGAACTTGCAATTTTTTTGAAAAATTAACATTGATAAAATTATGTGTGTAACCAGGAATGATAGACAAAATGATGTTCTCTTTCTTAATACTTCCATGAAACTGTAATGTGGAAGTATTAGTATAAAATAAGCCTTTATGGCGCTTAGTGTCCTTCTTTCCAGCTTGATACCACTTGTCCAAAAGGACTTTTTCAAGTTCTTCCCCAGGAAGTCTCCACACTAAATGGTCAAGTGAGTCCCATGAGTTATATGCCTCATATTTCATATAAAGCCCTAGTAAGGATGTGTTAAACACACATGGGAGCAAGAATAATCTGAATGATAAATCATGAGAGTACAATTTTTATTAACATATGATATACATTTATAGTACATAGTTTGACCGTTGGGTTTCACATCCCAAGGTCTCTTGGACTCCTTTTGTCCATTGGGCTTCCACACTAGCCCATTTAGGATTAGGTGTCCAACATTCCCCCCCTTAATCCGAAGGGTTATGTATGAGTCCAAGAAGAGAGTTGTAATACAAAATGTGCAAAAATGCATGGTGGCACTAGGCTGAATGTGCTCTCTGAAATGTTGGTATAAAGGGTGGTGGTTTAAGGATGACCACCAACACTGGAACGCTTAGTGCAATTCCCGGAACTCTTCCAAAACTGGCAAGAAGCTGAAGTCTTCTGCTAGAG
>APFE031057783.1:53148-86239 GCA_000404065.3 Pinus taeda | reverse complement strand
AAGCTGAACTGTCATGAGGAGCAGGTGAACTGTCATGAATGAATCCAGCACTCTGAAACTGAATGGGCTTTGAGTAGTCTGAAATATGAAAGGACAAGTCCTTGTCATATCCAAGACCAGTTCTGTGCTTGTTGTGGACAAGCTGTTCCCAAGGTCTGATGATGGGCTTGGGAAGTGCAGACTGAGTTTCTGCATCTGCATGTACAACTGCTGCATTATTAACTTGCTGTTTATGGGAGTGTGTTTCAATCTTCTGAACAGAAACAGGTTCAGAAAGATGACTCCATTGCTGTAGTTCTTCTTGCTGTAGCTGTGATTCAAGCTGCAAAAACTCAATATTCTCATGTGCATTTTGGAGACAAATTTTAATATTGGAAAGAGAGGTTTTGTTGATCTTAACCATCTCGTCAACAATGGAAAGTATTAAATTATTTAGTAGTTTCAATACATCATCCATTCTATCCATTTCAGACCAATATAATCAAAGAAGTGATGTTATCTTCAGCTACAAATTGGTCTATAAAATGATAAATAATTGCAACTATTAGATGAGTAGCAGGATACCAATATCACCAAGTCACTGTAGCAGACATCACAGTACTAATTTCAATGTAGCAAATGACTCACTGCTTTAATGTACTTCTCAAATTATTCAAACTACTCACACTGTGAAAAAGAGAGTTAATCTTTGACTTTCTTTGCAAATGAAATTTGTCGACAGTCTTAGTAGAGTCTGGTTTGTGTCATCAAGATACTAAATATCATCAATTGCAAGGAAGCTAGATCGAACCCTGCAAACTGATTTCTCATAACTGAACTAAAGCTTCAAAAGAATCAAGTATCTTCACCCAGTGTTAGAATCGGGAAAATTCTGAAACAATGAACAATGTATCTTTAACGCAGTGATTTGTCAAGCCCCTTTTTGGAAGGTCAAAACTCAATAATTCTTCAAATTTAACATTTTTTTGCAAAGTAATGGCATCATTGGTTTCAAATCCTCAACTAGCAATGGCCCCTGGATTTGTTCCCTTCGCAAATGCAACACAAGGAATACAATTTAGATGTAGGTCACTTATGGATATAATGAGTATTTCAGCCTCCAATTTGACTCCTTAATAAATTTGGCATAGGCAATATATTTGGAACATATACCCGCCCTTAACACCTTGAGATTTCAGAGCACAATTAAATCTGAAAACACAACTCAATCCTCAGGTAATGTGACAAATAATGCATTCCTTATTGTCTGATCGTAAACCCTGTGATATGTAATTCAAACTTTAGATCTGGAAAATTAGATGAAGAACTGTTTTTAGCCATAACATACTTGTTCCTTCATTTAATATAACTCAGAAATTACAAAATATAGCAGAGCTTTAACATTTGACGAGGGAAACCTGGTGTAATTTCTCCACAAAGATCTCAGCCTTTGACAGTCAGATGGAGCCAAGAATAAACAGTTTTCTATTTGCTATGTTCAACCCTTTTTCGTTGGTGTAAACACTATACACCAAGTGAATTACACTCCTAAATTATCTCTCAACATAAAAATCTTTGGTGTTTTACGACCCTCTCAAAGCATAAAATAATTTTTTAAGTGCACAACAATGCAACGTAATCCATGATTGAACTCATAGAGACTGATTCCTTATGAATAATATGCACAAAGAATAATATAAATCACTACTTCAAGGCTTACATGCAGCTCACAGGTGTGCCTATTGGACAATGCTTCCGGTGTACTGCTTCATGAGTGCGCATAACTTTAAATCATACGAGTCTTGACATTAGAACAAAGTGCAAGTATTGATAGTCTTCACATGATGAATAAGTCCCACGTGTAACCATCAAAACCCATGTGGTTGACAAGCACATAGATAGGCCCGACACATTTCTTTTCGATTGTCCCTCTCAGCAAGATGAGTGATTTGGAAGTTCAGCTCCCTTAGGAGACTACCAAACTGTGCTATGTCGAGAAAATAGGAAAAGGGGATCACTGTAATTCCACCAACATGCAATATACAGGCAACTGCAAGAAATGCAAAAGGAAAACATATGGGTCGAACACACCCAAGTCTCGTATGAAGAACAACTAGAGTCAAAATCGATGGTTTTCAGAATCGATGATACTCCAGAATCGATGGTTTTTGGACCAATAATGGTTTCTAGTCAAAATCACGACTTATTATGCAGTAATTACAAGAATTAACACAAATCCGTGAGGACCAACTACAAGAGAAGGAATGGTTTCTTTGTCGAGTTTTTTCAAGGCCAATCCATAATCACAATGTTTCCATTTCCAACGCCAATAAAACTCTAACGCATCACATAAAATCCAACAAATCTTGCAACCAATGGTCGTACAAATACAAAACAAGGAAAACCTGTAAGAATCAAGACAATTTGATCGAAGGCAACATGTTGAACCTTCTATAGAATGATAAACACAACCATATCTCGCCAAACCAGTGCTTGGTGCTTCTCACTTCTCGAAATTCTTTTCAAAGTTTCAACACAAGGAGCGATCGATGCACATTCGATTGCTAGTTGGAATTGTAACATAGTCCAAGGGATGTTGGAATCACAACAACGATGTTGGAATCGCAGAACATTTCAAGCAATGTTGAAATCACAACAACGATGTTTATTGCTCATAGATCCATTGATGGGAGAACACCAAGGAGGTGGTTTACAACAAAGGTTGTCAGGGAATTTGCACCAATGATAGGCGAAATAAAGAAGCTACACACATGAAAGAGAATGCAAAGGTTTACAAAGACAATGGTTCTCTGATTTCTAGTTCCAAAGCTAATTCAAGGCACAGGATTTTCTAGCAGAATAATATAATCCTATGAATAATATCTCCATTCATCATAATCTAGCCAAAAAGAAGAAAAAATGAAGGAGTGTTATTTCCATAAAGACTGTTAGAATTCCAAGAGTGCAAGTCACAGAGGCGCAGGTAGGATAGTGCGTTACATAGAATATTGCAGTATAAAACCACTATAATTTTAGGATCAAAGATAGAGATGATTTGAGCGCAGAGAAACGTAGCAGTGTATTGTACGGAGCAAGCTTTGTATGGAGCAGCGCTTTTAAATGGAGCGTTTATGGACAGAGAGCGTAGGTAATGGCAGACAGAGGTCAGGTAACGTAGAAGAGAGTCTTAAAAATAGCTAGAGTCAGGTGCAGCATATACAGTGCCAGAGGTCAGGTAGAAGAGGCAGCAGATTTCTGGCAGACAATGAATTAATGGAGCGTTTCAGGTAATGGATAGAACTGACATATATATAGAGACCACAAAACAAGTGGCTCAAATTGGAGTAGGACCAGCAATCGCCCGCTCTGATACCATGTTAAACACATATGGGCAGCAAGAACAATATGAAAGATAAAACATGACAATTCATTTTTATTAACATGATATACATTTATAGTACATAGTTTGACCATTGGGTTTCACATCCCAAGGTCTCTTGGACTCCTTTTGTCCATTCGACTTCAACACTAACCCATTTAGGATTAGGTGTCCAACAGAATGTCCAAACATATGGGGATTTAGACTTGCGATCTTGTATAAATTCTTCAATAGTAGGGCCATCATCTTTTCCTATAAACTTCATCTTGCTAGAACCCCTAAAACAGAGTAAGGGATTTAAAGAAAATCACTTACTTTGTGCGGAAAATTTAAATGGCCACAACTTGGTCTATATGGCTCAGAATCCTAAATATATCATGTTTTCATAAATGGAACATTCATTCTGCATCTTCCCATGTCATTGAAATCCCAATCTAGGCACCCTGGAATTTCAGATTCGTGCTACAACTGTCCCATCATCACACAATTTTTTTGAAAAAAGAGCTGATTTTAAATCAGCTATATTTCCCTTGTCCGGACTCTGTTTCGACAGATTTATTTTTTGAATTTGGGTGATTTTTCAAGAGGATCTTATATATACAATTATGTTTCCAAAATTGCCCACAAAAACTGCAAAAATTTACTGTAAAGTTGTCGTCCACGAATTGTCGTCAGAAAAAATTATGCAAAACATCTAATTTTAAATCAATGATATCTCCCTCATCTGGACTCTGATTCGACTTATTTTTTATTGAAATTGGGTAAATTTTTGCAACGAATTCAAATCTATTATTTTTCTTTTCAAAATTTTCAGATCTGGATTTTCTAGCAGAATAATATAATCCTATGAATAATCTCTCCATTCATCATAATCTAGTCAAAAAGAAGAAAAATGAAGGAGTGTTATTTCCATAAAGAGTGTTATTGTACGGAGCAAACTTTGTATGGAGCAGCGCTTTTAAATGCAGCGTTTATGGACAGAGAGCGCAGGTAATGGCAGACAGAGGTCAGGGAAAGCAGAAGAGAGTCTTAAAATGGCCAGAGTCAAGTGAAACATATACAGTGCCAGAGGTCAGGTAGAAGAGGCAGCAGATTTCTGGCAGACAATGAATTAATGGAGCATTTCAGGTAATGGGCAGAACTGACATATATATAGAGACCACAAAACAAGTGGCTCAAATTGGAGCAGGACAAACAATCGCCCACTCTGATACCATGTTAAACACACATGGGAGCAAGAATAATCTGAATGATAAATCATGAGAGTACAATTTTTATTAACATATGATATACATTTATAGTACATAGTTTGACCGTTGGGTTTCACATCCCAAGGTCTCTTGGACTCCTTTTGTCCATTCGACTTCAACACTAACCCATTTAGGATTAGGTGTCCAACAGAATGTCCAAACATATGGGGATTTAGACTTGCGATCTTGTATAAATTCTTCAATAGTAGGGCCATCATCTTTTCCTATAAACTTCATCTTGCTAGAACCCCTAAAACAGAGTAAGGGATTTAAAGAAAATCACTTACTCTGTGCGGAAAATTTAAATGGCCACAACTTGGTCTATATGGCTTAGAATCCTAAATATATCATGTTTTCATAAATGGAACATTCATTCTGCATCTTCCCATGTCATTGAAATCCCAATCTAGGCACTCTGGAATTTCAGATTCGTGCTGCAACTGTCCCATCATCACACAATTTTTTTGAAAAAAGAGCTGATTTTAAATCAGCTATATTTCCCTTGTCCGGACTCTGTTTCGACAGATTTATTTTTTGAATTTGGGTGATTTTTCAAGAGGATCTTATATATACAATTATGTTTCCAAAATTGCCCACAAAAACTGCAAAAATTTACTGTAAAGTTGTCGTCCATGAATTGTCGTCAGAAAAAATTATGCAAAACATCTAATTTTAAATCAATGATATCTCCCTCATCTGGACTCTGATTCGACTTATTTTTTATTGAAATTGGGTAAATTTTTGCAACGAATTCAAATCTATTATTTTTCTTTTCAAAATTTTCAGATCTGATCTAAAAACTTTCTGCCCAATAAATTCCTACAAAAATTGAAAAAAAAATCTCCACGCTTTTCCCAAGAAATAGCTCTGATACCACTTATAATAGATCTATCCTGAAAATATAAAAAAATGGAAAATATGCCCAAGAAATAAAAAAATATATGATAGAACATAAATGTTTTATTAATCAAAACCCTTGAGGTAGGGTAACACCATACAACTACTCCTTAAGGAAGGAGATCGCTCCACCAACCCTATGCTTTTCAATACAACAATAATAGAAAACCTCAATGGCGAGTCTTTAGCCTCTATATAGGCTTCATACATACAATACCATGGGTCATTACCATGGTTCTCTAAATACCATATATCCAATGCCATGGGCTTATCACATTATTCCCTAATTACCTGTGGTCCTTTACATAATGTGGGTTAAACACTTTATTTATTAAATCTGGCCCATCACATTATTATATTATTCCCTTGGGTACCTTCCTCTATACTTCATATTATCCCTCCTAGGTATGCTAAAAATAATATTACTTTCCCTAATCTTTCTCTATATGGCTTGATCTAGCCTCTTCTTACTCTCGTTGCCAAATACTATGCTCCACTTCATCCAAACTTGTGCCAAAAATAATTAGGTATCTCATTTGGCTCGAACCCCCTATTAAAAATATAAAACCCTAATCTCAAGCAAAATCCCTAATCTCAGAGACCGAGATTAGATCTCACTATACTGAGATCAACGATCACGACTTAATTTGTCATTGACTTATTTTAACTTTTATAATAAGGTAACTGACAATTAAATTAATTTGTCATCTAAAGTCCTAACTTAGGAGATTCATTAATTCACTACCTAATGCAGGAGCATCTAGACCTAGCCAGCAATGTGATGGAATGGTCACATGTTGTGGCTAATACAAGTTGAAGGAAGATTTGGTTGTTAATCTTGTATTAATTTCAATTAAATAGAGTGGCTTAATTCTGAACAAAAATTAGAAATAAATGGCAAATGATCCTCCCTGCGTGGAGATCAAGCCAAGTAGTCAAGTTGTTTAAATTAGGATAGAATTTGAATTCTAAAAGTAGAATTTATTCCTCCAAATGTGGAGGAGATGGTTAACTTAGATATGTGCAATCTTTATTGTTTTAAAAAAGAGCAAAGCGACAGTGTTAGTGGGTGTGAAGAGGTGGAGCGAAAGCTCATATTAGAGGACTGTGTAGATTATTAAACAATAAATACAGATTTCATTATTTGTAGGATTGTTATAAGTGAAACTCTGTCTTTTACTCTGTTATGAATACATTATTATTGTCTTGAGTTTCCATAGACGATGAATTTATGAGAATGGATGTATTGCCTTCCTGTGTGTAAAAACCGTTAAAGTGTGTTCGATCCGTAGTTTTAATTAACCTTTAAGAATTTTGCGTTCAATGCAGCTTGTTGTTGTTGAAGTTTGTAATTGAGGAAAGTCATAACACAGCGTAATGGCAAGAAATACTTCAACGAACTTCGGAGGGGAAGAAAGGCGAGACTTTGTTTCATTCTTTGAATATAATTGTGGTTTGAACATATCAATTATGCTTTGTGATGTTAAAACTGATAGAAAATAGAGTGTGCAGTGTTATTTGTCATCAGGTCGGTTGTAATTGCAGATTGTATAAAGTGTATGTAATGTTGTAGAACTGTGTTCACAATGTGTGGAAGTAGGTGAGAAATGTATGATGGAGTGCTTAAATTGAATCCCGACGGAAATTGGCATACGATCAATAAAAGACGATGAGGAGCGGCATTATGGTATAAGGAACTACGTCCAGAACCACAAATGGTGGGGCGATTTCAGTCTGAGAAAGGACTTTATCACACTTACAAGAGGTAAGTGTTACAGAAATAATCAAATTTGTATTGATTAAAACTATTTTGAATAGCATTCAGCGCTATTATAATTGGGTTGGGAAATTGTTAAGTCCGTCGACTGATTGCATTAAGAGAGGGAAGGTAAATCAAATCGCGCCATATAACCATAGATCCAGAAGCGGAATTTTATGGATTGGGTTGACATGATATCGAATCAGAAAGATATCACGAAGATTATGGGGAGGTGACTTTGAATTAGTCGATTTCCGACTGAATCGGATTGGATCTGTAGAGAAATATCGCATCGGCGCTGAATAATGGTTGACATTTTGGGTATTAGAAGATTTCGGCGATGTTAATTCTGCGATAATCACGTGACATATCATTCCAATGAATGGTGATCTCAAAGAGTTATCGCATCAGGTATAGTGAGGAATCGACATTTGAAGAGTTTGCAAATTGATTCGACATCAATAGATTCTGGGTGTTTGACATCTGTATAAATCAAACTGTTATGAGACTGTTAAGGATCGACATGTAGACCTTATGACAAGCGCCAGCAGTGTATTTACGTTGGAATGGGAATATGCAGAACGAAAATTAACCAAAGTCAAAGGCAGGCATGCAAAGATCCATTGGTCGAATCCCGGGGTGGTTATTGAGAGAGAGAAGTTGCAGTTGTTCTGGTGACTTGTGGCAAGATATTTTCGTGATTTCTTAGATGAAGGACCGGAGTTATAAAGCCTTGACAGGTGATGTGAAGAGTTCGAGTCCCGAGATCTTGATAGTTAGGCTCTGATCTATGCATCAGTGTACCTCAGATCTGGAGCGCTAGCAGGTACATTGAAATGCTTGAGGTATAATTGTAATAGGTAAATGCGCGTTTGAGTTTGTTGGTAGGACCTTTAATTGAGATTGCTGAGACAGATTTTATATAGGGGTTGGTGGATTTGTTTGAAACACTGTCAAGTTGAAATTAACAGATAGGGGTTGGTGGATTTGTTTGAAACATTGTCAAGTTGAAATTAACAGATATCGAATTGAAATTGGGAAAATGGAAGTGGATGTTTTAGGGGCATGTTTGTTGGGAATCCTGGGTATGTGCAGGGTTGGTCCTGCATCAAATTTTTGGTATCAGAGCTTGGCTCTGTTGAAACTGAATAAGTTTGTTTTCTGAATGAAGTTTAGTACGAGATTGCAGCTGTGAGGAAATCTATTCAAAGCAGAGGTGACAGCATCAGAAAGAGTGAAGACTGCAGCAATATAAATCAAGAAAAGTTGTGAGAGAAGAATCAGATGCGTTCTTAAAAGCAGAAGTGGTAGTGAACCTGAAGAATCCAACAAGAGATTGGACAGAAAGGACAATTGAAGTGTCTTCGAAAGAGAGAGTGAGAGATTGTAGAAGCCTAGAGAGAGCAAAGGTGTTGCTCAGGAGAAGATTCCAGATAGGGGATCGTGCTTACCAAAAGACTGAGTAAGGAGAGCTTAGTGAGGTAAGATTGCAGTAAGAAGGACTTACTGTTGCAGAGGCTTGTTGCAGAGGTGTAAGGAGCTCATGGAAAGAGAGGAGCAGGAAATGACTACAGAATAGTCATAGCAGAAGTTCACAAAGAAGCCACAGTAGAAAGGAAGATGCCAAAGCAAGTGGCATGAAGATGAATCAAGAAGAGTTTGACCGAGAGAAAGCTGAGATGGATTTCCAAATTGGAATATTGATGAAGATGTTGCAGAAAAGTGTTTGGACCATGAGGAAAAGAGTAAAGTGGCCAAGGCTACAAGAAAAGAGAAATCAGCAAGTGAAGTCAGAGATAGTAGAAGAATTGAGAAAGATTGAGCAGATATTGACTGCTCAAGAGGAATCAGAGAAACTCAGAGAAGCAAAGGTAGAATTGGAAATCTCCATTTGCAAACCAGAACAAGGTGAAATGTTGGGGGAAGAAGATAATGAGAGGTCAGTTGAAGATCTTCTAGACTACTGGCACAATTCAGAACAATTTGAGGATATGTTGACAAAGGAAGCGGATGAGGCAATGAAGCCTTGTGATTTTGATTCTTATAGTTTGTGTATGTTGGCAGGATATGCAGAGGGTGATGGACAGCCTGATGAAGTTGTCGCAACCAGGAATGTAGATCTTGAGGTAAAGTATGATGGTGAATCCCTTTTAGAGGAAGAAGGCATTGATCTATTGAAACAGAAGGAGTTCATAGATGAAATCCTGTTTGGTATGAAACAGTGAGATGAGGTTGATATAGACCAGCAGTCTAAAGACAATTCCATAGTGGGACTACAAAAAGGTAAACCAATGAATTTGTTTAATGGAATTAATGAAAGATACTTGCAATATGATGATGTAGAAAACAGGTCAACTCAGGAGGATTGCCAAGAAAAGAATGAAGCTGAGAATGGAAATTATGATGATCTGCTGGAGAGATTTCATAAGGAAATAGAATTATTGGAGAGATTACTCGAGGAACCTAAAGGAGAAATGAAGCTTACAGAACCTGATGGAGGAAAAGTTGTGGAAGACAGCATTAATAAATATGATGCTGAAATCAGAGAAATTGAGCAGCGATTATTTGAAGGTGAGATGAAAGATCAGGAGCAGCAAGGAAGTTACATCCTCTGAGGCGTGAAGGAGACAAAGATATTAACTCAACAAGATGAATATGGAAGTAACCAGAAATTTGGAAGGAATGATCAGTTACATCAGAGTGAATTTGAGAAAGGCATCAAATTGCAGAAGTATAGAAGCTGGTAGCAGAATGAAGAACCAGAAATCAGTCTGGTAGTACAAAGAAAGATAAGTGAAGATCGAAGATACAGATGGAGACTGAAGAAAAGGGTGAAGTGGAAGCTATTGCAACAGAGATGGAACGGCAAGCTGATGAATAAGTTCAGGAAACTTGAGCAAATTCATATTGATTTGTTGAAGAAAGAAAGACTCAGAGAAATGGGGTCACAGCAAGAAGGATCCGCTGAAATCCAAAAGAATTATGATGGAGGATTGGTGCCCGAAGCACCAAAAGAAAATGGAAGGTATTGTATTTTGAAAGCTAAAGGTTGTTGTGTGTTTGCAGGTCACATTAACTTGAAGAAAGACAAACAGTTATTGAAGACTGTTGAAGAAATGACTACTCATAGTCATATGCAGACTAAGGAGGATGGCAAAAGAATTTTTGAATTCAAAGGATACACTGAGTCATTGAAGATCATTGATCTTGAAGAAAGCCAGAGTGCAGGAGGATTAAAGACAAATATTGCGAACAACGCAGTTAGTAAAGATGATACAGAACTTTTGAGAGAACTTCCAGATGAGATAGCAGGTTTGTATAAGTCGAATCTTTTGATGAGGAAGCCAGCAAGGAATGAAGAATTGCAAATTAAAGTGAGCAAAACAGCAGCAAGGTATGTGAAAAGGACAGCAGCAGATAGTGATGCATTACCACATAGTGGACAGGGACTTGAGGGACAAACAATAGCAACACTAATCAAGAACAGACTATCAAATTAAGTATGGGATCCAGGAGGATGCAAACCAGAAATGCATGATCAGGAGATCATGGTTAATTTAAACTTTGGGAGTCTGATGCAGGAGCATCTAGACCTAGCCAGCAATGTGATGGAATGGTCACATGTTGTGGCTAATACAAGTTGAAGGAAGATTTGGTTGTTAATATTGTATTAATTTCAATTAAATAGAGTGGCTTAATTCTAAACAAAAACTAGAAATAAATGGCAAATGATCCTCCCTGCGTGGAGATCAAGCCAAGTAGTCAAGTTGTTTAAATTAGGATATAATTTGAATTCTAAAAGTAGAATTTATTCCTCCAAATGTGGAGGAGATGGTTAACTTAGATATGTGCAATCTCCATTGTTTTAAAAAAGAGCAGAGCGACAGTGTTAGTGGGTGTGAAGAGGTGAAGCGAAAGCTCATATTAGAGGATTGTGTAGATTATTAAACAATAAATACAGATTTCATTATTTGTAGGATTGTTATAAGTGAAACTCTGTCTTTTACTCTGTTATGAATACATTATTACTGTCTTTAGTTTCCATAGACGATGAATTTATGAGAATGGATGTATTGCCTTCCTGTGTGTAAAAACCGCTGAAGTGTGTTCGATCCATAGTTTTAATTAACCTTTAAGAATTCTACGTTCAATGCAGCCTGTTGTTGTTGAAGTTTGTAATTGAGGAAAGTCATAACACAGCGTAATGGCATGAAATACTTCAACGAACTTCGGAGGGGAAGAAAGGCGAGACTTTGTTTCATTCTTTGAATATAATTGTGGTTTGAACATATCAATTATGCTTTGTGATGTTAAAATTGATAGAAAATAGAGTGTGCAGTGCTATTTGTCATGAGGTCGGTTGTAATTGCAGATTGTATAAAGTGTATGCGATGTTGTAGAACTGTGTTCGCAATGTGTGGAAGTAGGTGAGAAATGTATGAGGAGTGCTTAAATTGAATCCCGGCGGAAATTGGCATACGATCAATAAAAGACGATGAGGAGTGGCATTATGGTATAAGGAACTACGTCCAGAACCACAAATGGTGGGGCGACTTCAGTCTGAGAAATGACTTTATCACACTTACAAGAGGTAAGTGTTACAGAAATAATCAAATTTGTATCGATTAAAACTATTTTGAATAGCATTCAGCGCTATTATAATTGGGTTGGGAAATTGTTAAGTCCGCCGACTGATTGCATTAAGAGAGGGAAGGTAAATCAAATCGTGCCATATAACCATAGATCCAGAAGCGGAATTTTATGGATTGGGTTGACATGATATCAAATGAGAAAGATATCACAAAGATTATGGGGAGGTGACTTTGAATTAGCCGATTTCCGACTGAATCGGATCGGATCTGTAGAGAAATATCGCATCGGCACTGAATAATGGTTGACAGTTTGGGTATTAGAAGATTTCAGCGATGTTAATTCTGTGATAATCACGTGACATATCACTCCAGCGAACGGCGATCTCAAAGAGTTATCGCATCAGGTATAGTGAGGAATCGACATTTGAAGAGTTTGCAAATTGATTCGACATCAATAGATTCTGGGTGTTTGACATCTGTATAAATCAAACTGTTATGAGACTGTTAAGGATCGACATGTAGACCTTATGACAAGTGCCAGCAGTGTATTTACGTTGGAATGGGAATATGCAGAACGAAAATTAACCAAAGTCAAAGGCAGGCATGCAAAGATCCAGTGGTCGAATCCCGGGGTGGTTATTGAGAGAGAGAAGTTGCAGCTGTTCTGGTGACTTGTGGCGAGATATTTCCGTGATTTCTTAGATGAAGGACCAGAGTTATAAAGCCTTGACAGGTGATGTGAAGAGTTCGAGTCCCGAGATCTTGATAGTTAAGCTCTGATCTATGCATCGGTGTACCTCAGATCTCGAGCGCTAGCAGGTACATTGAAATGCTTGAGGTATAATTGTAATAGGTAAATGCGCGTTTGAGTTTGTTGGTAGGACCTTTAATTGAGATTGTTGAGACAGATTTTATATAGGGGTTGGCGGATTTGTTTGAAACACTGTCAAGTTGAAATTAACAGATATCGAATTGAAATTGGGAAAATGGAAGTGGATGTTTTAGGGGCATGATTGTTGGGAATCCTGGGTATGTGCAGGGTTGGTCCTGCATCACTACCATAGTAGATAATTAAGGTGACTCGTTGCATGTCAAGGCACCTGGTCCACGCCAAATTGTAACACACCACCCCACATTTACCCACTTTTACAAGCTAACCAGGGTAACATGAGGTGAGAGTTACTATGCATGACCCAACCTCTAGGATGCAATTATGGAAATGGGGCCTAACTTACTAAATTCTACAAAACTTACTACAATACTCAGGCATATATAATCACACAACTGACATCATGATCCTACTGGTGACCATCTCCCTTAGCTCATACCACTTCTTAAACTAAATTACATCCTAATCGCATGCATGCAATTTTGCCAATGCGGCCAAAGGGATTCAGTCGTACGCCTAACTCACCCTCAGTGCGATTGTGGCCAAGGTTTCCTAGTTCTGTGTTTGCGGCCATGGATTTAGTTCCAAAACTTCAAGGCTAACCTATAAACCAATTGCCCAGATCTGTCCAGAACATTGTCAATGGTAATTACAAGTCTGAATAATCTATTCTTAAGCTCAAACCTTACCCAAGCTTTCCCAACACATATGAATAATTTATACAAACACTTGGTGAACATGATACATGTGAGTCATGAATGCATAATTGTTCATTATTTCATTTGTTTCATCATATGCTCATCAAGAAGGCTTATTGCCCTCTCAACCTAGTTGCAACAAACACTTATTAGCTCATACATCCATATAATTATTGCAGGAATTTACATGGTAAGTTCCTTAGATAGAACACCAAAAGACACCACTCACAAACAAATCACAGATCAATACACTAGTATTCTTGACGTGGCCAAAACCCTCAAAGAGAGAAATTGTCCACGGCATGAGCCAACGCGGCCACTCCAAGCAATTTATTAATGTAAAAGAAAGAAAATTTGCATAAGCTTCTCTCATGAACGGTCACCTAACAAATGACCCTTCATGCTCTTTAAATAGAGATCATGGACCAATCGGGTGTTAAGCCACAGATCAAGTGTTGGTAATACCGAGGAGAGAATAAACCATCAAGTCACTTCATGTCTAGAACATATCATAACCCTCAGATTGTAAGTTACAAAAGGTACATACTAAAGAAACACACTTTACCTAGCTATCAACTAGACCAATTTGTACTTAATTATTTCCTATGTGTCGGAATATCCTAACATCCCCCCTCAAGAACAACTTGGGATAGGATTGAAGGATGTACAAAGATGACACAATAGGAGAAGGAAGGAGGCATTAGAACTTATCCCCCCTTAGTGACAACT
Source organism: Pinus taeda (assembly GCA_000404065.3). Taxonomy (NCBI): domain Eukaryota; kingdom Viridiplantae; phylum Streptophyta; class Pinopsida; order Pinales; family Pinaceae; genus Pinus; species Pinus taeda. Next base: position 72,067 of record APFE031057783.1, on the reverse strand, counting down.
TCCTGAACTCCAACCATAAATCGAAGTTTAGTAAACTTTGCCTCTTTGAGAGCCTTTGTAAATATGTTTGCAACTTGATCATCGGTTGAACAATATTGCACTTCAAGAACATGGTCTTGAATGAGATTTCTAATGAAGTGCATGTGTATTTCAATGTGTTTGTTGTGTTGATGTTGGACTCATTCTTTGCATAGTTGAATGGCACTTTGATTATCACATCAAAGTGTAGTCGGACGCTATAGGTGAAAATCAGACTCTGATAGGATCTGACGAAGCCACAGGGCTTCCTTACTACCTCCAATGGCACCACGATACTCTACTTCTGCTAAAGAAAGAGAAATGGCACTTTGTTTCTTACAAGCCCATGTAATAGGTCCAGAACCAAGAGTGAAGATATAACTTGCAGTAGATTTATGATCGTCAGGGTCACTAGCCCAATCAAAATCAGTGAAAGCAACCAATAGAGGAGATGCTTCTGCACTGTAATGAATCCCAAACTGCACTGTACCTCAAACATAATGAACTATTATTTTAGTTGTTTCTAATGACTTTCATGAGGGTATTTCATAAACCGAGCAACAAGGCCAACAACAAAGGAAAGGTCAGGACAGGTATGGGTTAGATACAAAATTTTCCCAACAAGCTAACAGTATAAGGTTGCATCAACTTCAAGGGAAGTACAAGTGACTGAAATTTTGGCTCCAGACTGAAAGGGAGAAGGGGCTAGCTTACATTTTTCCATGTGAAAATGGTGTAGAAGATCACAGGCATAATTGAAATCGGAAAGGGAAATACCTTCTTTGGATTGCAAGACTTAAAGACCAAGAAAATAATGCAAGTGTCCTAAGTCTGTCATTTCAAACTTCTTTTTAAGGTTGGACTTCATATGGTTTATAAGGTTGATATCACTACCAGAAAGGTAATATCATAAACATAAAGAACAAGAATGATAAGAGACTTACCCACTTTCTTGGTGTAGACAATATTGTTAGAATGACACCTAGAAAATCCAGTATCTAAAAGAAAGTTATCCATTTTGGCATAGCAAGCTCGAGGGGCTTGCTTGAAACCATAAAGGGATTTCTTAAGTTGACATACAAGGTTGGAGTCTGTTTGTATAAATCTAGGAGGTTGTCCATATAGATTTCTTCATGCTCGTCCCCATGCAAGAAGGTAGATTTAACATACATCTGACGAACTTCCCATTTGAAAGAGGTAGAAAAGGAAAGAAGGTGGACAGAGTTAATTTTGGCAATAGGGGAGAAGTTTTTTGTATAGTCAATGCCTTCAAATTAGGAACAAGACAAGCTTTATGTTTATCAATTTTTCCATCTGGTCCAAACTTGGTTCTGCAAACCCATTTGCATCTAACAAGTTTTCATCTCTTTGGAAGAGAAACAAGGTCCCATGTATCATTTGCCAATAATGAATGACATTCTTCATTCATAGCTGCGTCCCAATCTAGATGGCCTAAAGATTTTGAAAAGGTGTCAAGATCATAATTCGTTGAAGCTTGAGCAAGTAAAGAAGAGGCTCTATCGAACTGAAAACGTGTACAGTGTTGATCTGTAGGATCACCTGCAAGAGCACCTACTACATCCTGAGTAGCGCGAACCCATTTTGGAAGATGAGGAGATGAAGGAGGATCCTAAGAAGGTGGGAGAGGATTGTCATCCTCACTTTCATCATCTGAAGAAGGAATATTTTCAGAAGTAGAAGGAATAGAGAGAGGTGGCACATCCGCCAAACTAGGCTCATAGGCCAATATATTTTCAACAAACTTACATCTCTTCTAATGATAACATTTTTGGATTTAGGTTGAATAAGTCTAATATCCAACAAAAATACATTTTTCACACTTAGGTTCTAAGGCTTTATGTTTCTCATCTGGAATATGGGCCCATGCTTGTAGACAATGTTAATCCTATCTGTGGATAGAGACGATCCCTCTAGCCCAATGAGTGGGTCTAGTAACTGAAGTGACAATCAACTAGACATCTTCCTAGATTATAATTGAAAATGAGAACGACAGAGATGACCTACCTCACTCTGATGCTATTCCGATTTCCTTTGTTGATATCCTCAAATCGCTTGTGTCACGGACTTGTTCCTACTTCTTTCAGGGCTTATGTACCTACACAAATGATCAAGAGACAACACATCATGCCAAAACCAATAGCAAATCCAACAATAACCTACTTAGCTAATCAACAAATGCCAAGTTAATACATACATGAACATATATATTTTGGGAAGATGAACCAATAGTTGTATATTATTTAAAGAATAAAGGGAGGCTTACAATCATAACCTTGATGTTGAAAGGCTCTCCTTGAGTGGTAATCCAAGTCCAAGCCAAGAAACTCTCCAAACACTCCTTCTCCAAGTCTAATGAATAGCCTCTAAGCACAAGCTCAGCATAGGGGCGCAAATGGACATAGACCAACCATTTGGGAATGGGAGAGGAGGAATTTATAGGTTGGGAAGGGGAGTTATTACTTCTCTGAAGATAGGATTAGGCCCACATCTCAAGGAGGTAGCTCATAGGGATGAGACCAAGAGGTCAAATTAGGAGGATTCGACCTCATCTGTGCGAAACCACCTCCAACTTGCCCCTCTCGAAGCTTCTAGATCACAAAGCTTCTCATCCTCTTTGGGAAAAATTCTTTTTTTGAGACCATCACGGATATGCAAGGGAATAAAGAAATGAAATCGCTGGCCTAACACGGTGCAATAGACAATCATCACGGTTTTGAGCTTCAGAAGAGTGATGACCCTCATTTTAGGGCTTTAAGAGCTATTTCTTTAGGCAAAGCTCAAGACATTTTCCAAGCAAAGTTAAAGGAGGGTTCTGAGTTGTATACATGGATGAGTATATTGTATAATGGTCATTTTTCGGGCACTTTGGGGTATGTCACAGGGAAGTGTAGGAGGCATGACAAAATACTTTGTAACAGATGCCCCCTAAAGCATGAAGGCAGAACGAGGAGTGATGGTTGAGATGCTTTACGAGCTTTTGGCAAGGACAAGGACACGCACTGTTAGGAGACCTACAAATCAAGGACGCATATACATATACATATTTGAGATCAAGACATGAATCCATGACATGGACGCATCCATCCAGATCATGAAGGCTATATGAAAAGATCCATGCTATGGACGCAGCCATCTAGATAACAAGGATCATCACAAATATAAAGTCTCATGGTATGGTCACAGCCATCCGTATAGTAGAAACATGTGTACAATCATGAATGACATATAACTCCATGCAGCCTGAGTCATAACAGATAATACTCAAGGTATTACGCTTCATCCCGACCCGATCAATGTATGAATCCTAACATGCGAATAAACGTGTTGAAGTTGAACATGCTAGAAAACCACCTGATTACTGGCCAATGATGTGGATCGTTAACAGGTACGAGAGAAACCACCAATAATGACAATGGCTCTCAAGGTACAACAGTGCAATTTGTGAATGTGATAATGAAGCTGAGGTCGAACACTCATGGAATAACCCGATCGAAATCTAATAATGAAGACCTATTGTCGGATGTGAAGCACTGACCATTAGGGCATGCCAACTCTAAGGTACTGAAAGGGAGTTCCTAAGTCATCTTCCTGGATAATGAGTTGAAGTCGATAGGAAGTGGCCCGTCGAAGGAGGGCAATGATGAATCCCCCATCATCAACATAAAAAAAGGAATATAGTGGAATAATATTCAAGACTGCAGCAATGACTCAAATAATGTATAGGTAACTAACCACATATTGTACTTCTCTTGAACATATTGGCAACATGACTCCGGAGTGTGGCAACATCTGACTCAACATAGGACTAAAGGTCATGATAACAATGTGGAATAGTCAAATGATAGGCAAAATGGATCACCCAAACCTGGGAGGACAAGTGACTAAGTGACAATATCCCAAACCTGACACAAGAGCAGAAGAGTGTCATGTTCAAGAGCGACATGCTGCCTATACAAAGGATGTTTCATCTTCATTTTTCCCTGCTATCTCTAGCGAGTACCTCTTTATTTTTACACAAGCTTTAAGAGGATACCATATGCTTGTCGTATAATTTCATCCTTCAGATGAATCCATCCTAGTAAGTTTTATGAGTCCTAGAAAGGAGAAACTCGATCTTGTCGTGGTGACAAGTCTTTCACCTTAAAAGTTTAACTAGTCTGACGTAAGAATAACTCAGTATATTTTCCACATTTAGAGATTTTGAAAAAGAGATGAAAAAGAAAAATCCATCATGTCCCTTTTCATAATTTGTCTCTCGAATCTGAAAAGGTAGAAAACAATATCCAAGAGAACCTCTTGACCATGTCCATCAAGGTGTACCTTTTTCGTAAATAGTCAATGTCAACCCGAAAAGGGGTAAACATATACTGAGGTGACATCGATTCATTTACTTTAATGAGTTCAAAACAACAAGTACTCAGCAATATTTTCAATTTTTGAGAATCAGAAAAGATCTGAAAGATGACTCTGCCTAGAAGAACAAGTGGTATAAAAGGATAGCAACTGGTTCTAGTGATGATGGAATTGCTCAAAACATGCAATGGTGAAGAGGCTGGCTAATAAGGCCACCCATCGCAGAAGTTCCTTAGGCAAGGGTAAAACAACCAAGTGAAAGTGAATGATCGGCCAAAGATATGGTGACGATGGAATGAAAGAACCAAGGTTCATCTGGAAAAAAGGCTGATAAAAATGGCAATCATGAGATGTAAAGTGGGCATGGTTTCATTTTTACACAAGCTTGAAACAAAACAAACTATGCCTGGATTTGGTTTCATTTTTACACACGCTTGAAACAAAGATAAACTATGCTTGAGATAAGTTTGAATGCCCCCAGCATAATGACTCAATTCAAGGTACATGCCCCCCAAGCTTCATTTCATTCAACTAAATGGATGGAAAGAAGGTTCACTTACTGGATCGAGTGAAAGACTTGACTGGGATTTTACGAGATCTAATCAAAGACTCGAATTGGAATAGGATTTGTTTCATTTTTTAACAAGTTTGACAAGGAAAAGAACCATGCTCATGACACCCTAATTCATTTTTTAACGGGGTTGACATAGTAAAAGAACTATCCTCGTGGGGACCTATTACATTTTTTAATGAGGTTGACATAGTAAAAGAGCTATCCTCATATCCCTCATTTCATTTTTAAGAAGCTTGACACAAGACAAGGAACTATGCTCCAAGGTCCTTGTTTCATTTTTTAACGAGCTTAACACAAGATGAGGAACTCTACTCCAAATCCCTTGATCACAGACCAACAAAGGCCATGGCTTCCAAGTCTTTCTCATCAAACAGGAGAACAACACTTTGTAAGGGGTACATGTCCAAGAATCCAATTGAAAAATCAGGCTCCAATGCCCCCCAGTACATAGCATACTACATCACCTACTAGTTCATTTATAGATGTGGGCATGGAATAGGTGGCCACGTAATTAACATGTGGCGAGGGTGATACTTCTTACACATAAGATCCATTAGGGATGATGGTTGAGAGGGAGCTTATTCAGGACCAATGAATGTAAGTTGATCAATGATCACAATGTTTCCTTCATGTAGGAAACACATCACTTGAAAGAGGGAAGAAACAAGAGCTCCCATGACATAAACATAGTCATGGCCAAGGAGTAGATTAAAATCTCAAGGGCCTTGGACAACCATCATGTCTATATAGACAGTCTTTCCTCCCAAAGTAATAGGCAACTTAGGAAGGATCCCTAACGGTTGACTGAGTCTGTTAAAATCTATTAGATTCTAGGTGACGGGGACAAGCTGAGGAGAACCTAAAGCATGCCAAGCAGTTGAGGACAGGATACTAACAGATGCGAAATCGTCTAGGACTGTGCTAGGTACGGACATATGGTAAGCTTGTACTATAATTTGGAAGCACACATAAGACGGAAGGTCATTTCCTACCAGTCGACTCCAATCAACGGGAGAGCCTCTCTCTTAATCGATGGGAATAGGAGAAATGATCTCATGCACCTCAGGAATAGGAGGATTTCCCTTTAGTTCATTTGAAACTGAAGAAACCAGAAGAACCTGAGCGGTATGGGGTTCAATCTCTACCGGAAAGGTATGGTTAACTAAAGGTGGAGTCACGTCTACCATTTTCTCAACCAATGGTTGGTCGAGAACGGATTCACGAGACTCACTTTTAGAGAGAGTGGGTTGACCAAAGATGACTTTTGATCAATCACTGGATCAACTAGTGAAGGATCAGGGGAAATCTTTTGATACCCAGTCAGAAGACGAGGTTGGGAAACTGTAAGGTTTTCCAACTCTTTGGAATCTTCACCCATAAGAGGACAAAGGTGAATGGGATGATTACCTTCACACACCTTATAGGGAAATTTGACTTTTCCATTTTTCCCATGGGAATTACTAGTTGAAGGTTTATCTCCAACATGATCACTAGAGGCTGATGACAAAGGTCGATGTGAACCTATGGGCCACACTTCTAAGACCTTGGGAATACTAGGACAATTCTAAAGAAGGTGGTCACCCTTACATAACATGCAAGGTAATTTTACTTTCCGAGGCTAATTGGAAGATTTTTCTACATCAGCTACATCCGTAGTAATGGCTACTTGGTTGCCCCCTTGCTTATTTTGCTTCTTCTTCTTCTTCCTCTTCTTCTTTTTCTTAGCTTCTTAGTTACTAGAATCCAGACTTTCACCAGGCGAAGAGGAAGAACAAGGTGAAGAAACAGGTGAAGAAGGCGATGCTTCAAGTTTATGATCAAGATGAGGTTGATGTTGTTCAGGTGGAGGAGATCTCGATTTAAAAGTAGTTTGGACACTCGGTACCACCAAGGTTGAAAATAACCAAACAAGTAGACCAATGGTCAATCCAGGAAGGGCCATATAGGGAGCACCGGTATTTCTGAAAGAAGGAAAAAGACTAGGATTCCCGTCAAAGGGGTTTCCTTCACTGGTAGACTCAGGAAATGTTTCCATTGGTATCAACCTAAGATCTACTAAGAAGTATATCCACAAGAACGATGGTGTTCCCTAGTCAATTAATTTTATAATTTGAAACAAAAACTTTACTTTTTCATGTTTTAAGAGTCGAGAAAAGGACGAAAAGGTGAATCTAGTCGCTTTCATTGGTTTAGCGAGATTTAAATGACAAGTGATCAATGATATTTTCAATTTTAAAGAGTCAGAAAAGATCGAAATGGCTACTCAAGATACTTTAGGCAAAAGGAGTACCAAGTAATCGTGAACTACAATACACACCTCAGAAAATAATCTTACCAAGGACTTGACGTACATGCAGGCAATCTCCCCATATGTTGTGTTCGGTGTATCACATTTACAGAGCGGTAGACTTGGCTTCCTACGGATAAAGGTTTGCAACCTATGAGGGTCTCCCTTTATATACTAAATGCTATGGGGAGCACAAGTCTATGCTAGCATTGTCTAATGTTGAAGCAAACGACAACTGCTAAGTTTTATAGACGCAGGAACACGTCTCTAGCCTAGACCACTAAGTATGAACGTTAATGTTTCAAATGCTCCTTAGATTATTTGATAGATTTTAAAATTTATCTTCAATTAAGTTTCAGTTTTGAGGCTCAAAATGATGTCACCTGAACACCTATGATGCAACTATATGAGAAAAGGAAAAATAACTTTTCATTTCAATGAAAGCTAGACTGATCAAGGGAATAAATTTCAATCAATAATGCATCAAACAAAATGCATCATACAAAATGCCTTCCACTAACTTTCACTTTCGTCTTCCAAATGCAATGCCAAAAGTAAACATGGTTTTCCACTTTTCACTATCCTAAATGAAACTTTTCCAAAAGCAAAACATAATACTTTACAAAGATGCGCTTATATGAATTATGCTTTTCTTTTTGTTTTGAATGATTTGATGCACCTAATACAGTTTTTAGCTTTCAATCATTGAAAAATGTGATCTATTCTCAATGATGAATCTCAAGAAATAACTTCTCAATGCCACTAATCTAATGCATTTTTTTGAAAAGTAAATTTTGAAATACAAGCTAAAACAGATGCAAAATAATGTTTTCAATGATATCTACAGAAAACAACAGTCAATCAATCAGCAAAACAAACATCTCAATGACACCAACAAGCAGAAAATGATGATCAATGACTAGAAACCCTATAATTGAGTCAGATTTCACTTCGAAGCCAACAAGACAAATTTTGCAAATTAATTAAGGCAATCAATCAAAACATTGACAAATCCAAGCATACAGGATGGGAAAAGACCTTATGGGCCAAGAGACACTAGATTCTAAGGAAGAAATCTTAAAAATTCTCATATTCAAGGATCATCACTACTTTACATACCAAAACCTGCGATTATCGCTACTTTGCATAGGCAAACTCGCGATGGCATGACTACTTTGTATAGCAAAAGTAGTGATGATTTCAACACGACCAAAAAAATGAAGAAAAAAATTTTCATCGCGATTGTAAAGGTAAAAACCACGATCATCGCGACTATAAAGGTAAAAACCACGATGCCATCATGATTGTAAAGGTAAAAACCGCGATGGGCAAGGAATGTGGGAAAAAAACTAAAAATATTCCAAGAAACAATCCAGAATTAACACTCTAAGGTAGTAATCAATGATGTTATAAACCCAGACTGATGCAGACAAGCCAAAAAATCGATGGTTGGTCAAACTAGTCAAAAGATCAGGGTGAAGGATTGGATGGAAAGGGTCATAGGTTCCCCAATGGAGTTTCCATTTTGTAGACAAGTTTAATCCTCTCTACGGACAAAGATGATCCCTCTAGCCCAATGAGTGGGTCTAGTAACTGAAGTGACAATCAACTAGACATCTTCCTATATTATAATTGAAAAGTAGAACGAGAGAGATGACCTACCTCACTCAGATGTTATTCCGAGTTCCTTTGTTGAAATCCTTGAACCACTTGTGTCACAGAATTTTTCCTGCTTCTTTCAGTGCTTATGTACCTACACAAGTGATCAAGAGACAACAAAGCATGCCAAAACCAATAGAAAATCCAATAATAACCTACTTAGTTGATGAAGGAATGTCAAGCTAATACATACATGAACATATATATTTTGGGAAGATGAACCAGCAATTGTATATTATTTAAAGAATAAAGGGAAGATTACAACCATAGCCTTGATGTTGAAAGGCTCTCCTTGAGTGGTAATCAAAGTCCAAGCCAAGAAACTCTCCAAACACTCCTTCTCCAAGTCTAATGAATAGCCTCTAAGCACAAGCTCGGCATAGGGGCGCAAATGGACATAGACCAACCATTTGGAAATGGGAGAGGAGGAATTTATAAGCTGGGAGATGGAGTTAGGACTTCTCCAAAGATAGGATTAGGCCCACATCTCAAGGAGGTAGCTCATAGGGATGAGACCAAGAGGTCAACTTAGGAGGATTCAACTTCATCTATGTGAAACCACCTCCAGCTTGCCGCTCTGGAAGCTTCTAGATCATGACCCTTGTCATCCTCTTTGGTAAAACTTCCTTTTTGAGACCATCACGGGCATGCAAGGGAACAAAGTGATGACATCGCCAACCTAACACGGTGCAACAGGAGATCATCACGGTTTTGAGCTTCATAAGAGTGATGACCCTCATTTTAGGTTTCTGAGAGTTATTTCTTCAGGAAAAGCTCAAGACATTTTCTAAGAAAAGTTAAAGGAGGGATCTGAGTTGTATACATGAATGAGTATATTGTATAATGGTCATGTTTCAGGCACTTCGAGGTATGTCACAAGGAAGTGCGGGAGGCGTGACAAAATATTGTGTAACAATGCTTCACTTCCAAACACACGAAAGTGACTTACATTTGGTTTAATTGAGCTCCATGATTCTTCTAGAATGATATTCTTTAAAACCTTAGTAGGAGTGCGATTTACTATGTAATTTTCATAGTTAATTGCTTTTTCCCAAAAATTAAGACTAAGTCCTTTAGATTGAGGCATACAATTAGCCATTTCTTATAAGGTGTAATCCTTCCTTTCAGCTACACCATTTTGTTGTAGAGTATACGGAACAGTGTGATGCAATTGAATTCCATGCTCAGTGCAAAAGTCGATATATTTTTTGTTAACATATTCTTCGCCATTATCAGAAGCTTAAGAATTTGATGTCCAGATTGTTTCTCAACAAAGGCCTTAAAGGCCAAGAACATGTTAAAGACTTCACTCTTGAGTTTTAAGAAGTATATAACCCAAGTGCGTTTGGAGAAATCATCAATGAAAGTTAAGAAATATGTGTAACCAGAGAATAAAACAATTGGAAGTGGACCACATAAATCACAATGCACAATATGTAAAGGGGTTAAGGCATGCCAAGAGGCACGTTTTTCAAAACTATCTAGACAATGTTTTCTGTGTACACATCCGGAACAAACACTATCTCTGCAAGATACCATAGGAAGACCTGTCACCATATTTTCTTTAAATAGACTTTGAAGGGTGTGATAGTTTAAGTGACCAAATCGTTCATGCCAAAGTTTGCTCACTTCATCATTATGAACAAAAAATACCAAGGGAAGAGTTGATGACCCAAAGTTGTTAAACTTATACAGCCTTGTAGAATCATCAGCAATGCCAGTAGCTAAAATCTGTCTAGGATCTCTTAGGTCCTTAATTACAACATCATGAGGCAAAAATTCAACAGTTTTACCTTCCCCTGAATGAGTTATTTGATATACAAATAGAAGGTTGCAAGATAAGTTAGGAACACATAATACATCATTAAATTTACCATTGTCTAGATGAATAGTTCCAATCCCTACAACACTAAGAGATCTATTATCACCAACATATATATTTTTAGTGTTACAATCATTTAAAGAATAAAACATGGCTTTGTTTTTTTGCCATGTGATAAAAATATCTAGAATGAATGAGCCACTCATGAGAATGAGAAGAAGAAGATACATTTAGCGCATAACCAAACCGAGATGCTTGACAACCACATGTAGAAAGTGTTATTCCTGAAGATGCAATTGAAGTTGAAGAGTTCTCCAAATGGATGTTATGCTTCTTCATTGTTGCTTCCAAGGCTTCCATCTTCTTAAAGCATTTGGATTATAAGTGGGCATCAAGATGACAAAAGTTGCAATGTCTATCAGTCTTCTTCCCTTTGTTTTTAGTTGCCTTATCATTTTGTTGAGTTGATTTTTCATTGTGAGAGTGAAATGGCTTAGGACCCTTGTTTAGTTTATGACCATTCTTTTTAGGATGCTGCTTCTTAGGATTCTTTGAACTTGGTTACTATTGGGCTACTGAGGCTTTCTTAGAAGAGTTTTCAGTATTAAGAAGACCAAGATGTATGATTTTTTTCTTTCTCTCTTATTAAATAATCACAAAAGGCATCAAAGAGGAGGACTTGTAGTCTTGTTCTTGAGAAATAAAGGCTTCTCTAGTAGAATGGAAGGTGGAAACAAACACAGAGTAGGCTGGTCCTAACTTAGTAAGAATGGAATAAATAAGGTTACCATCTTCTTTCTTAACTTTAACACCCTCTAAGAGAAGTCTAAGGGTCTTGAACTTGGACAAAAAATATTCAATGGAAGAAAAGTTATTGTGGTCCAATGTAAGCAACTCATTTTCAAGTTGATGGGGTCTAATTTCATTTTTAATCCCAAAAACTTTATTGAGTTATTTCATTGCTTCATTGGGGGTATCAATTTCTGCAATATGGAATCTAAGGTCTGGAGAAATAGACATCCATATCAACACACGTGCTTGATCTTGCTTATTTTCCCATTTGGCTTGTTTATCTTCATTTTTAGGTTTAGACCCTTGGCATGAGGCTATTCTATAAAGACCTTTACTTCTAAGTAAATCCTCCATATAGAATAGTCATTAGAAATAGTTGGTGCTGTCAAGAATAACTAGGCATGTACTTTCCATTTAAAAAATAAAAAAATTTATGGATGTTGAAACTAAGTGTTCTAATGGAAAGATCTCGAAAAATTAGGCTGATTAAAAAAAACAACTCTGAAAGCAGCTGTCGGATGAAGAAGTTATGGCTTTTTCAAGAAAATTTGTTGAAGATGCCGACGAACCACGTGAATCTTGGGAAGTGAATGATAATGCTATATTTAAAAAAATCCCCCCTCTTTACAAACTTAATCTAATTAGCTCACTTTAAAATATATATATATTTTACGTGACTCACTTTTATAAATAACAGTGAAAATCACTTTTACAATGATACTTTATAAACTATCCACAAAATTGTAACTTAAATAAAAGATAAAGTGACTTTATAATTATAAGTGACTCACTTTTTATAATGGGTGAGAACACTTTTACATAAAGTAACTTTAAAACATAAGTTTCATGTATTTTTTGAAAAAATTACTCAACAAAAAGAAAGACTTGAACCCAAGATCTCTATTCTCATAAAGTAACTTTGGACCAAGTGATCTAGTTTAAAAGGTTAGTAATTTTTGGAAAAGAGGAAGGGTTTTTTTTTTCTTTTTTTCTCACAGAAACTTTGGAGTGCATGCTTACTTGAAAACCCTCATTTTTGTGTACAAAATAATAAAAAAAAAACCACACAAACCAAAACAAACACTCAAAAATTAATCCAAGCCTTACGACTTAAAGTTAGATTTAACTAGAAACTATAATTTTTTCCTTAATGTTTCTCGTTTTCTGAGATCACACTAAGGCACAGCGGAAAAAAGCATACTCATGAGAAAATACTTTCTCTCTGTTTCCGGTTTGCCCAAATCGCACAAAGTCGCGGGGCAAAGAGAATACATAGAACTGAAGGTATAGATCCAGTAATAAACAAATTATAGAGGACTATAAATTGAAATAAATAGAGAGATAAATAACTAAAACATTAAAACTACAAATAAATATTGTATACCTCCAGATCTTAAAAATGACGTAACTAGGGCTATTAGAAACATTTTCGCATGAAATGAAAAGGCTTCCTCACTGGAACAGATGCTCCTAACACAATAGAGTAGTCCTCTTGGCCTGAAAGCAATTAGAAACTGTATATATAGGAAACGACATTCAGATGCAGTTGTAATGGCTTCGGATTTGGATCACCAATGGATGCGGCCCTCGAATAACTCTGATACCATGTAGGAATTTATAGGGTAAGTTCCTTAGATAGAACACCAAAGTACACCGCTCACAAATAAATCACATATCAGTACACCAGTATTCTTGACGTGGTTAAAACCCTCAAATAGGGAAATAGTCCATGGCCTGAGCCAACGCAGCCACTTCAGGCAATTTATTAATGTAAAAGAAAGAAAATTTACATAAGCTTCTCTCATGAACGATCACCTAACAAATGACCCTCCATGCTCTTTAAATAGAGATCATGGACCAATCGGGTGTTAAGCCACAAATCAAGTGTCGGTAATACCGAGGAGAGAATGAATCGTTAGATCACTTCATGTCTAAAACATATCGTGATTGTCAGATTGCAAGTTACAAAAAGTACATACTAAAGAAACACACTTTACCTAACTATACGCTATACCAAGTTGTACTTAATTATTTCCTATGTGTCTAAATATCCTAACAATTATTCAATAGCTTATCAACCATGAGCAAGATCAATAATTAGAGCACGTCATATAATAAGAAATACACCATGCATGTAACTAACATTTAACCATAATGAAACCATGATAAAACAGTCATAAAATCACACATTAAACCAAAACATGTGCTCATTGATCTCAATATGAATAACACATATTAACATATGCATAGTACCAACCAAGTTAGGGACATCCACGTACCACCCGACCATAGATTGAGACTGAACCAATTCTTTCTTCTAGCCCAATCACCCCTGTGTCATATTACAAGCATGAATGTGGGATCACTTAGGATAAACCAAACATAACCAAATAGGAAATCCATATGTTAAACCACGTCCAACCTCAAGCCACAATGATTTCACCTAAACCAATCAAGAAATCACCAAAACCAATACAAGCTTGGATGCCTCAGTATTTCTTCACCAAAACCAGAGGAATTTTCCTATCTCTGCCCACTTGTCAAGAGTTTCCTCTTGAAAACCATCTCCACCCTCAACCCTTGGGATTTTCCTGAGAGCACCTAAATAAAATCCAAATCCATCGACAATCCAAAGCTTAGCCAAAATGAAAACCCATTATACCATGGCTATCCTAGAAATGACAAAGGCAAGTTTGTACATCACTTTCAATCCAAACAAATCTCATGCTAATGACAACAAACATGACCAATAAAAAAATGCATAACCCATGCATTCACACCCCAACAAGACAATCAAACATGAAACCCTTTATCTGCAAAATCCTCTTGTTGGTTGCTCTTTCTTTGCTTGATTTCTACCCTTGCTTATTGTTGTCCAAACTTCTTCTTGTGCTCCCTTTCTTTCCTTCCTTACTTTCTTGTCCAAGTGCTCTCTCTCCTTTTGCTCTCCTCTTGTCATAGTGTTATCTCTTGCTCTTTTCCAAAAAATGAATAATGTTAGAATGATGTCTCTCTAATTTCTTTTAATTTCTTTTCATTTTCTTACATTTTCCCTTGCATGCATATTCTTGTCTCTTCATATTCCTTTCTCTTATTTTCCTTTATTTCTCGTATTAAATTGTCATTTATTGCCTTTGCCTCTTGCCAATGCCAATGCCAATTTTCATAGCCACTGAATAAATAATTAACCACAAGTGGATCCCAATACAATGTTTTTCTCTTCATTCAGCTTGGAATACATGTCCCATGACCTTGGTTTTATTTATTTACATGGAAACTTAACCAAGGGTTGTAACAAGAATCACCTTCCAAGCTCCAATCTCATATGATGCACGCCAAAAGCAACGCAAGGTCCAAGTGTGAGACCATATCCAACACGGTTGTAGAATACATTCAATATGGGTAGGATCATGCTCTGATGTGCAACTTCATCAAATTATGGCCCTCTGAAAAGTCCCTAATCGGTTGGATCCAAAATATATGGAACCTCAAGGCATAAATGGACTTGGAGCTAAGAGCAAAAAGGTTCTTCACAGTAATTTTTTCTATCTTGGAAGATAGAATGAGATTTTTTGAAGGAGGACCTTACTTTTTTAATAATGTTGGGCTCTTCATGCAGTTTTGAAAAGAATGCTACAATCCTAAGAAGGAAGACTTCCTTTCTCTTTTCTCTTCCAAAGGAATATTGGGAGGAAGAAATCCTTGAAGGTATTGGTAGTGTCATTTGTAGCTTTTTCAAGGTTTCCGAGGAAACTAAGTGAGGAAGATACACATCCTATGCAATTATTTTTCTTTATATGAATATTTCCCAACCGCCTCTAACTTCAATAAACATTTTCTATTAGGATAATCTTTGGAAACAAACACTCGATTATAAAAATGTCCCATTTAGGTGCAAACATTGTCATGAAAACATACATCTTTTTAGATATTTTCCATTGATTACAAAGGATTTATCAACAAATCAATTAAATCATAAAGAGAGAGGGTTTTGGAGAATTCTCTCGATGGACAAGGAATTTGAGATCTCAAGGGGCCAATTTTTATTATCAAAACCCCAGATTTGAAAATATGTTTGTGTTTCTCTCCTCTCCAGATGAGACATTGGTGCAAGAAATTAACCAATTAGTCCCCCAGAGAATTTCTAGAGGAATTCCTAAGTATTTTCCACCCCCAACAAAACCCAAGAAAAAGAATCCAGAAGGTAATCTGTGAAATTCTCTGCCAAAGGGGCCAACTAGCATAGTAATGGAAGAGGATGAAATTGAAGACCTCCTAGAAGACATGGATATGGATGCTCTATGCCTGATTTCTCTCACAAAGGTCTCCCTTAATAATGCCCGCAATCCATGTTGGACCATCAAATATATAACATTCAATTTGGCACAAGCTCTTGAAATCCCCATTTAGGAATTCATAGACAAACTTTTAAAGATCCCCCAAGATGGTCAAAGAAGATAGGAAAAAGGGGTGTAAGAGAATTAAGGCCTTGGTGTAAGAAGATGGAGAAAATTTAGTCAAATCAGGGAATACATGTCAATATTTGAGGCATTTCCTCCTTCTCAACCAAAAAATCCTAAAGTTTTCATCTTAAATTTTCAAGGAATAAGTATATTCTTTTACGTAATTATTAATATTGTCAATCTTTAATATTTTATTACTTGTTAGTAGGTTTCCGACCATCTTTGGTTGATATCCCAAGATGTGTAGTCCTTTTATGATAAACTATAGTTTTTTGACTTTGAAAAACTAGGGTATGTGTAATTTTTCTTGATTAATGAAAAGTTCTTCTAAAAAAATATATATTTAAACAAGATCATTTACCATGGACATTTAGGTTTTGTTACAATATCATGGCTTATTAATACCACATGCCCAAGAAACTATAACTCATGTTTAAATTATATGTTTTTCAATTAATCAATTTAGTTAAAAAGGCAAAAAGAACATTACTACTTTTAAAATAAATTTCAACTTTTCATCTGTGATTACTATTAAAAGTATTTTAAAATATTCCATGGAGGTTAAAATCCTATTATCAACCTAATAATCGAATCAAATTTCTGTGAAGCTTATTCCAAAATAAACACATCATATTTTTAAAAGCTATTAAAAATCTAATATTATAATAATTATCATTTTAAAAAGTTACAAACAATTAATATAATAATTAGGCCGATAGGCCTTTCCTATGCATCAACAATTGTCAACACTTTTACCTTGCTCCATTTGATCAAATGAGACACTTTCAACTATTGATTTTTAAATTGTCAACACCTCCGCTCCATCAAATGAGACACTATCAACGATTGATTTGAAGTGTGACTGCTTTTTCCAAATATCCGTTGAGTTGCCTCACTGTTTTTTCCCATTCTTTTATGTCACTTTTGAAGATATTTTTACTGCTTTTTCCCTACCAGTACCAGTTGTTGTTGTTCTTCTTCTTCCCTGGGTTTTGGCAAGCACTATTCTTCTTCCCTGCTTTTGGCAAGCACTGACTCATCATTTTCTTCAATACTTTGCATTGCATTGGCTTGCCTTGTTTCTTGTTCAAATTTATTTTCTTTATTGCATGGCAATGCATTTTGGATTTTACAAACCGTTTGAAACTCAGATTGCCAAACTCCCTAGGAATCCTTCCAGTGATATTGTTGCTCGTCAGAGTAATCCTTTCTAAATTACTGCAATCTGCAAGCTTTTCTGGTATCTCCCCTGTTAGAAAATTGTTGTTCAGGATCAGATTCTCGAGCTGGCTGCACCCACCGCGCTCATGAGGGATCTGATGAGCCCCAAAAATGTACAATTATTTGGGCTCATTCAACTTCCTAATTTGGCTTAGTCCACCATTCTCATTTGTTTATTGCATGTTTTTGATTATTTTTATGTTAATAGAGTGAATTTTGTTAGTCATTATGCCAACAAGTCTAATGGGTGCTTTGTGTAGCCTTGTTGGTCAACTTGGAGACAAAATTGAAGGTCTTAATGAGCACTTGGCAGCCAAATTCGTGGGAGAACAAGCAAGAGGATTTGTAGGAAGGTGTCCCCCTCACTTATGGGCCCTTACCTCGAATTCTCCACCATCAGCTCGGAGTTCAAAGGCCACCAAATCAATTAGCACAAGGACAGCCAAGCAGCTCGGAGTTCAAAGGCCACCGAATCAACAAGTCAAGGGCAGCCAAGCAAGTCAAGTTGGACTGCTGTTAACTACAAGTCAAGGGCAGCCAAGCAAGTCAAGTTGGACTGCTGTTAACTACAAGTCTTGGGCAGCCGAGTCCCTAACTTTTAGGAGGACTGTTGGGTCCTCGAATTTGTATAAATAAGAGAGCTTATGGCCTCATTTTGGTTAGCTAGTAAGGAGCTAGTAGGCAGCTAGTTGTTAGCCATTTGATAGTCATTTTTAGCTGGTAGTTAGTCATTTTGTTTTAGCCATTAGTTAGCTAGCTTGTAATTCGATTTGTAGGCCATGGATTAGTTTTGCTTTCAGGTCTTTCTCAAGCTCTCCTTGTGGACAGTTTTGATGTAATTGTTCATTCTTGGTTAATAAAAATGGATCCAGCTTTGCACCAGCTCTAAATCTCTCTTGGGAGGCTGTAGTTCTTGGGGTTGGGCCCATCTCAAGCGCCCAGTACCTCCCTTGTTTATATATATGTGTCTTTGCTGCATTCTCATAATAAAAAAAACAGTTGTTAAGGCTCACTGCCATCTCTCTTGAAGATTGGGGTGCAGTCCATAACTAGCCACCAAAAAACACGCATTACTTTGTTTGATACAGTTATGGTTTGGATTTAGATGCTTCCTTGTCGTTTACATTCATCACACATCTCTTCATCACAATCCCATACGTATTTCTCCTTGCGTTTTGGATCACTGTTTAATAAAATCACGGTATACTTAATTTAGGATTGATGCATTTTCGGTTTGGTGACAGTCATAATCATTTGTTCCATTCACACTCCTCTCTCTTGTTCCATTACCATTTCCTCCATCTTGATCATGCATGCAAGCCTATCTCTTCCTACCATTCCATCACTCCTCCATCACGTCAAACCTTCACGGCCAAGCATCCTGTAGAACTGCACAGAACATCCTGTAGAAGACCTACAGGACTATCCTGTAGTAACCCGTGAGTTTCCTGTAGGATCCCCTGCAGACATCCTGTAGGAGGCCATTCACTCGGTTGCCGAGCTTCTGAACGTGGAGAACCTCTGTGGATGGATGCTAAGGGTCCATAGGGACCTCACCTAGCCTGCCCAACCTGTTCCACGCTTTCCTTCCTTCTCCATCCCATCTGCACAACCAAACCCTGATAAGCACAAAATCATAATCATTCCACCCACTTAAAGGAAAAATACAAAAACATGTCTTTTATGATGTAAGCAGTTTAGATCCATGC
>APFE031057783.1:8770-44578 GCA_000404065.3 Pinus taeda | reverse complement strand
GTTTTCACCCACATTGGGTTTCCACCTTATATCTTGTGTTCATGTGTGTGATGATCTGTTCTGTTTTACTGCACCTGTTTACTGTTCTTATGGTTAATGAAGTTCTGATGCACTGATTTAAAGATCAACATTTAATGAATTAACTGAATCATAAAGTTTACTGATATACGCTGGTTGCTTTAGACACAGTTGCGTATATACGCGGGTTCCCATAACTAAAGTCGCGTATTTATATTTGAGTATGAAAATGAAAAAGTGTTTGATGTGATAACACTGATTCACCCCCCCCCCCCCCCCTCAATTATATATTTCCAACATTGGTATCAGAGCAGGTCCTTCAGAAGAAGCTTGATCGCTTGAAGGAAGATCTATCATCATGAGCAACTACGAAAAAGAGGCATCCATCAGGCCACCAATCTTTGATGGGAGCAACTTCGTCTATTGGAAGGTAAGAACCACAGCCTACCTTCAATCTCTTGGTGCAGAAGTTTGGGATATCGTGGAAGGAGGGTACACATTTCCATCAGAAACTCCTACAGATACGACTAGTAAAAATCAGTATGAAACAAATGCAAACGTTGTCAATACTCTATTGGGGAGTCTATCTCAATCAGAATTTGTCAAGGTTATGCAGCTCAAAACAACCAAGGAAATATGGGACATGATCATCCTAAGCTATGAAGGAGACGATCAGGTAAAACGTGCAAAACTACAATCTCTCAGAATTCAATATGAAACTCTCATAATGCACAATGATGAAAGTGTGGCTAATTATTTCTTACGAATAGATGAGATTGTTAATCGCATGAAAAATTGGGTGAAGAGATAAAAGAAGTTACTTTAGTTGAAAAGGTTCTAAGATCCTTGTCTTCTAAGTTTGAATCAAAAGTTTCTGCCATAGAAGAAAAGCAGAATCTTTAGAGTATTACAATGTCACAGCTGCACGGAATCCTAATTGTCTTCGAAATGAGAAAAGGAGGGCCATCAGACATGAGAGAAGCCACATTCAAAGGAGAATACAATGAGTCAAGGCATACGTCAGAAGGAGAGGAAGAATCAAACTTCATCAAGAACCTTCAACGAGGTTTTGGAAGATTTAGAGGTAAGCTACCTTTCAAATGCTTTGCTTGTGGAAGAGTCAGTCACTATGCATCCAAATGTCCTCATAAAGATAAGCTTGATAAAGGTAAGGAACCAGTTAAATGGAACATAAAACATAACGTAAGTAAGAAGAGTTATTATACACTTAAAGACAACGATGGACTTTCAAATAGTGATGAAGATGAATATGGTAATGATTATAGACTTTTGATGGCTCTTGAAGATGATGATTCCTTGGATGCTATAGATGAAGATGATCTCTATGAATAAATTTCTAAACTTAAAATCTGTTTAGAAGAAAATAATATGATCATAGATACTCTGACATTCCAACGTGCTGAAAGGGAAAAACACAATGAAAAGTTAGAATGTGAAATTGTGCGACTTAGAAAAGATATTGAGAAAACAAAAGCTCTTGATCTTAGATTTGCTAAAGGATCTGAAACTTTAGATGAAATTATCAAAGTGTTGCATTCTCCTCTAATCAAGACAGGTCTTGGATATACTGAAGAAGCATCTCAAGCGCAAAAGCCATCCACCTCCAAAAATTATCTTGATGTAGCAAGGAGAAGTGAACAAAGGCATAAAGCAGATCACCAGGTAAATCAGGGTCAATCGATTTCAAGGATGAACAGAGATCACCAAGTAAATCGGGGTCAATCTACTTCAAGGATGAACAAAAGCTACAACCAAACTTAGGTAAATCATTCTCAATTTGCCTCAAGAATGAATATCAATGGAAACTACAATCACCTGGATGATAGATTTGATAATCACAAGAATTTCTTTAATGGCCAATCTTTTTCATGTCATAATTTTGGGCATAAAGCTGCTCAATGTGTTGCTTATAAGACCATCATGACTCGAGAAGCACGAAATCAAAGGAGTGTGGCTGGGATCATGAAAAGGACCTACAATAACTTTTCTACTCTTGAAAAGGAAATAGAATGCTTTATTTGTAACAACTTCGGTCATGAAGATTCTGAACGCAAGAATCAATTTCAGCAAACATCTCAGAAGGAGCAAGCTTCATTAGGTCCCAAAACATGGAGAAAGAAAGAACCACAACCAGAAAGATGTGGTATAGCCTTATATGCGGAAGGGCAGGAAAATTAGTGGTACATCGACAGTGGATGCTCGAAACATATGACAGGTGATAAAGAAAAACTTCAATCATATAGTGCCTTAGAAAAGGAAAGGAAGGTCTCATTTGGAAATGACACCCCTGCTCTCATAAAAGGTAAAGGCTATGTTCTTTTGAAAGAAAAGGTCAAAGCTGGAAATGTTATGTATGTTTATGGCCTAAAACATAATCTTTTGAGTGTTATTCAAATGTGTGATCAAGGAAATGAAGTAATATTTCGATCAAATGGATGTATTGTTCGTGAGCTTGATACAAGAGAAACAATTATCAAAGGCATAAGAACTCCAAATAATTTATACATACTCAAAGGAGGACAACAACAATGCTATCTAAGCAAAAATGATGAACATTGGTTATGGCATAGAAGATTGGGGCATCTTAGCTTCTCGCAGATAAGGAAAGCATGCAAATATCAAGCGGTTCGTGATCTCCCTGGCATCAAAATTCCAGACAATGCAATCTGCAAATCATGTCAGTTTGGTAAGAAAACCAGAACTAATTTCCCTAAGAAGGAAGGATTAGCTAGTAAACCACTTGAACTTGTCCATACTGATTTATGTGGTCCATCAAGGAAAAAGTCACCTCTAGGAGAAGAATACTTTATATTGTTCATTGACGACTTTTCCAGGATGTGTTGGATAGAACTTCTGAAGCATAAAGACGAAGCTTTTGAAAAGTTCAAAGCATTCAAAGCCTTGGTTGAAAATGAATCAGATCGCAGAATTAAATGCCTCGGGTCGGATAAAGGAGGGGAATTTACTAAGATGAATTTTTCGATTTTTGTGAAGAACATGGAATAAGAAGGGAATTCTCTACTGCAAGGACTCCTCAGCAAAATGGAGTAGTGGAAAGGATCAACAGAATGGTTCGAAAAATGGCTCGTGCTATGCTTGATGAGTCTGGAACTCCTGCAACCTTTTGGGGTGAAGCTGCATTTGTTGTCGTTACTATTCTCAACAAAACAAACATCCGGGTAAACAGCACTCAAACTCCTCATGAACTTTGGTATGGTAAGACTCCTACGGTAAAATACTTCAAAGTTTTTGGAAGCAAATGTTATATCAAAAGGATTGATGACAACCTTGGCGAGTTTGAACCTAGAGCAGATGAAGGCATTCTCCTTGGTTACTCTTCCCGAAGTAAAGGGTATAAGCGTTACAATAAAAGACTTGGAAAAATTTGTTGAAAGTATTGATGTGGTGGTTGATGAAGAAGGCAACAATTCAAAACAGCTAAAAACTGAAGATTTTGAAGACGAAGAAGACTATCCTTCAACATCAGATTAGATTAATGCTGAAGAAGAAACTTATGAGGCACCAGAAGAACAGATGAGAATAGAAGAAAAGACTCCATCCAGGTATGTTCAGAAGAACCATCCAGAAACTCAAATTTTGGGGCAGAAAGAGGTAGGTGTTCAAACAAGAAGAACTATAACAGAAGCTTCAAGCTATCTAGCATTGCTCTCCTCCGTTGAACCATAAAATGTAAGTGAAGCATGCAAAGATGAATGTTAGGTCAAGGCCATCATTTAGGTCAAGGCCATGAATGATGAACTTGAGCAGATTGAAAAGAATAACACTTGGGAATTGGTTCCTAGACCTAATGATAAGAATGAGGGACCAAATGGATATTCAAAAACAAGTTGAATGAAAATGGAGATGTTATTAGAAACAAGGCCAGACTTGCTTGTAAAGGGTATGCTCAACAAGTAGGTATATACTTTGAAGAAACTTTTGCATCGGTTGCTAGACTTGAAGCCATAAGAATGTTCCTTGCTCTTTCTAGCTTTCAGAAGTTCAAAGTATATCAAATGGATGTGAAATCTGCCTTCTTAAATGGAGACTTAGAAGAAGAAGTGTAATTGAGCAACCAGATGGATTCTCCTGGAAATATCCAAAAACTGTGTATGCAGACTCAAAAAGGCTCTCTATGGTCTTAAACAGGCTCCAAGGGCTTGGTATTATCGTCTGGACAAATACCTTCATCAACAAGGTTTTTCAAAAGGATCAGCAGATAGCAATCTATATATAAAAATTGACAATGATAAATTGCTAATACTTTTTGTGTATGTTGATGATATCATCCTTGGTAGCAATGAAGAAGCCATGAGTCAAAACTTTGCCTTGGTGATGCAGAATGAATTTGAAACATCCCTGCTTGGTGAGCTGACATATTTTCTTGGTTTACAAGTCCAAAAAAACAAAGATGGTATCTTTCTATCACAAACCAAGTACCTCAAACAGATCTTGAAGAAATATGGCATGGAAGATTTGAAACCAGTATGTACCCCTATGGTAATAGGATGTAGCCTCAGCACAAATGATGAATCAACAGCAGTACATCAACCAACCTATAGATCCATGATTGGTAGTTTGCTCTATCTGATAGGTACTCGACCAGACATCATGCATGTAGTGGGAATAGTTGGAAGATTCCAGGCAAATCCAAAAGAAGCACACCTTCAGGCGGTTAAAAGGATTTTCAAATATCTTCAAGGAACACAAAACTATGGCTTATGGTATTCTAGAGATACAGATCTCACACTTCATGCATACACAGATGTAGACTGGGCAGGGAGCATGGATGACAGAAAAAGCACTAGTGGTGGTGCATTCTTTATGGGTTCAAGATTAGTATCTTGGTTCAGCAAGAAACAAAGTTCAATTGCATTATCTACAGCTAAAGCAGAATATGTGGCTTCTACATCTTGTTGCACTCAACTCCTTTGGATGATGCAAACATTGCAAGACTTTCAAATCGCTTGTACTCCACCTATATCCATTTTATGTGATAATACAAGTGCAATCAGTATTTCAAAGAATCCAGTCATGCATTCAAAGACCAAGCACATACCTATCAAATATCATTTTCTCCGGGAACAAGTGCTTGAACAAAAGGTCAAATTGGAGTATGTTCCCTCCAAGGAACAGGTTGCTGATATATTCACCAAACCACTTCCCAGGGACACATTTGAATACCTCGGACAGAAGTTGGGAGTAGTAGATGCATCTTCTTACTGTTGAAACTTATTTGTTTCAGAGAAAAGTGGGTGTACGCAAGTTTCATGAAGAGCATCCGCGTACATACACCTGTTTCTATAGGTACAGTCGCATATATGTTGGTTTGAAGGAAATCAGTGGGCTAGACTCAGGATGAAAAGAGTCTAACATGGGTTTGACAGAGACCATCTAGCACAGGTTTAGGGGGAGCATATACTTCTAATAATGCATTGTTGGCATTATCTTAGAAGATCTTAGTTCAACTTCATAGTTGCTTTTGGTTTCAGGTGGAACAGGTGTTGAGGGAGAACATGGTTGCTAGTCTGAATGATGATTGACAGATGTTGCTGATGATAGTTGTTGATGACTATCATAGTCTTGTTTTAGATATTTCGTCTCTATATTTTTTTTTATTATCAAGGTCATGTAATGGCCTATTTTAGTTTCCCCACTATGCCTGGGATGGATGATGTAATGTTCTTGTCTTATCATGGGTAAACTTTTGGTGTATCCCCACTTGGTTGGGTGGATGAGTGAATATTGGTATATCCCCACTTGGCTGGGAGATGGTTGTATGTATGAGTCCTTGGTGATAAGAAGGTAATTGATAATGTATAGAGTCATGTCTTTCTTGTAGAACATCTTTTTGCAACCCTTGCCTACATTCAGGGGGGGCATGCATAGCACAAGGAGAGCAGAGATTTCAACATGTCCTCAAGGGGAGCATAACCCTTTGCCCTTGATGACAAAGGGGGAGACTGACTTGGGGTTGCCATCAAGTCCAAACGGGGAGATTGTTGGCATTATGACACATTTTTGGCACTATGACATAGGTGTTGTCCTTGATGGCAACTCACTTAGATGATAGACCACAATTCAAGCTCTCAGAATGAAGGAAAAAGAGATATATGCAATTTCCTCTTAACCAAGCCGCGTATACACGCGAGATCACCGATCAAAAGGCGCGTATGCATATGCACGCACTTTCATGCATGGAAAAGTGTGTACATGTGGGAAAACTTATTTTTAGTCCATGGTATTTGGTCCTTAATATTTGGACCTATGGTTTTGGACCATGGTATTTCATCCGAAGTGTTGAACCCAGGTATTTGGACCCAGGTATTGGTTCTAGGTGGTTTTGGACCATGGTATTGAGTAAGGCCTAAGACTATAAAAGGGGAAGAAGATCATTAGACAAAGGTATTCACACAAGTATTGAATATCTTATGAAGAGCAAGATCTAGAATACTGGTCATTGGGTTATGGTGCATAGCTGGATCTGAACCAAGGAGGAACCTGAGCGCTAGAAGAAGGATAAGTTCTATTGATGGGTCAAGATCTTAAGGCTTGAATAGTAGTATCTTTGTGTGATTTTGATATGTTATATTTGGCGCATGACTTGATCTATAAATCTGAAAATCTAATAATCTAGGTATAACCGATGTCTGAATATTTAAAAAGGGGAAATTGTCTTTTATAGATCTATATGCAGATTTGGCATAGCAAGGGCGCGTATACACGTTGGTTTAGTAATTCAAAACAGCGTATATGCTGGTTTGCCTTAATATAGAAGCGTATGCATGTAGGTTCTTCATCTTGAAGTAGTGTACGTCTCACAAAATATGTTTTAGCTACTTTCGTTTATTGCTGCAGTATTCTAGGTTCAGGATTGGTGTCTAGTTACTGTTACTGTATTCTAGTTACAACATTCAGAGAAGCGATTGTTTGATTTAGTTTTGGTTGGTGCAAAGGGGATTGGTTGATGTAGATATATTTGATGTTTGATTGATGTTGCTTATGGATCCAGTCTGAAAATTTATGAAACGTGGTCCCTGGAAGAAAATAGAAGGTTGTAGCCTTTTGTAGGTCAACACCTACGTACTAGTACATCAGCTAGTACAAGAGCTAAGGGGTTGTAGCTCCCTTCTAGGAGAAGATGGAGAACAAGAGAAGGTTGTAGCCTTCTGCAATTAGAAGCCTACGTACTGGTATAAGACTGCACTAGTACAGATATATTGTAAAAAGAAGTTTCTTATTAAAAGAAGATAGAGACGAATTGCAGCAGGTGGTTTTTACCTACATTGGGTTTCCACCCTATATCTTGTGTTCATGTGTGTGATGATATATTATGTTTTACTGCACCTGTTTATTGTTCTTATGGTTAATGAAGTTCTGATGCACTGATTTAAAGATCAACATTTAATGGATTAATTGAATCATAAAGTTTACTGATATACACTAGTTGCTTTAGACACAGTTGCGTATATACGTGGGTTCCCATAGCTAAAGTAGCGTATATATATATGAGTATGAAAAAGAAAAATTGTTTGATGTGATAACATTGATTCACACCCCCCCCCCCTCTCAGTATTATTTCCAACATTGACATGTCTCAAACACTTCCATAGCTATTATGAGACTATATGAATCATTTTTTGGTCACCTTAGAATGACATATGGCCTTTCTAACTTTATCCAGAGTACCACTGGGGTAAAACAAGGGTGCCCCCTCTTGTCGACCCTCTTTTAGATTTACATTAATGAATTAGAATCTTTCCTTCATGAGCACATTCAGGAGAGGGGGTTTTCATCGACATTAGGTGTTGATCTCCTTGATCCTTTTTATAGATGACTTGGTCTAATTGGTGATGCAGGAGCATGTGACTTAGAGGGGAAAATCTTCAAACTTATTCCAAAAATAAAAATTAAAAAAAATCTACAGGCAAAGGAGTGGGGTCCTTTAGCCATCAATTTCCATGCTTTTCTAGTTTAAGATAAGGATAGAATTAAGAATAAAATCATGTTGTAATAATCGCTTTATGGATAAGCTATAGTAAGCTTTATGGATAATTGCTTTAATCGCCCTATGTAATTGGCATGCTTTGTATGGGATAAGGACTGAGAGGGCTTTATCTATTATTTATAGAAGGAAATAACGGGACTTCTCTGTAGAGGTCGATCCCGGAGACATTGTGATCTTCGAAGAACTCTCTCTCTGCACTTAAACTTACGATACTCTGTTCACTGGTATTTTTATGTGTGTATCAGTTTCGATTCTGTTATTTCTGAGTTTTATTAATGGTGATATAATCTTTGTTTTCCAATTAACACTTAAGTTTAGGCCTGTTGGGGTCTTTCCTTTCATATCGGCGTGCCTATTCCTCTTACATGCATTGTTGAGTTCCAAGGAGGAAACTCTGTTTACACAGGAAACTCGTGAAAAGACTTGGCCTGAACGAAGTTCTGGACTTGAAATATTATTGAATCTAGTTCATACCCATATCAGGTCTAAAGCATTATCACATCACTAAGTGGGAAGGACCTTTAGACCCGCCAAAGTCCGAAACTCTGATAACTAGGACCCAAAACACTATAGAGTAGGGTGAATAAGGTGTCGGGTCCACGAAGCTAATCGCACCGCAAGATCGGAGCGGGAGGAGCCTAACATTGGGAGCATTGGTGTCACCAATTGCAATCTTCGATAACACTACGTGTTATCACGTCAGAGAAAGAAAAACTGGAAGGGTTAATAGTACTGTTGATAGTGTTATCTGCGCTGATAGTGTAATTCTTTGGAATTAACACTATAGTGGTTTTAAAAGCGTCGACAGTGTTATTTTGTTCCTTTGGAACAAATGCCCGCCGACTGTGTGTTTTGCGTTTAAAATGCAGTTTCCTCATTTTAAAGCAACGCTAGTATATTTTTATAATTCCTATGGAATTATAGTCCAGAAGGAGGAAAACATGCCTAGGATATGATTTGTGCTTGATAACAAGGGTTGGGGTGATCAGAGGAAAACCTCATGAAGAAATCAGTCTAACATTAGATGATTGATACACCTCTTGAAACAGAAGGAGAAATTCAGCCAAAGTTAGAATAAATTATATCAGGTTTCGGTCGCTTGTCCATATCGTCTGCACCCAGTCCACCATTAGCGGTATCAGAGGAACCAGTTGACACTGAATTGAATCTCAGAAGAAAGAGAAGGAAAGTTAATATGGCTTTCAGATTTGGAAGAGGATGAGGATGTGGTGGAAGAGGATGACCTGTTGCAAATGTTGAAGTGATGGAAGTTGTGCAACAGATGCAAGCTAGATTGGATGCATTAACAACAAGAAGAAATATAGATGATGGAGATGTTAGTGAGCCTGAGGTTGAAGCTGCAGAGGAGGAAGTTGTAGCAATTACTCCTGAGATGAGATTCTTCCAGTTAGTGTTGAGATCCACAGCTAGGCCAGAGGCTGAGGTTTCAATATATGAAGGAGGATTGAATCCAGAAGAATTGATAGACTGGATTAATGGCATGGATAAATTCTTCGACTATGAAGAAACAGAAGATGAGAAGAAAGTAAAGTTTGTTGTCACCAAGTTAAAAGGCCATGTAGCACTTTGGTGGGATGGTGTGCAGGCAGAAAGAAAGAGACTTGGCAAGCAACCTGTCAAGAATTGGAGCAGGATGGTAGCAAAGCTAAGAGGTAAGTTTCTACCAAGTAATTATCAGCAAACCTTGTTCAAATAGATGCAAAATCTTACACAGAGATCTATGACAGTGAAAGAATACAAGAGGAATTATATAAGGTAAGTATAAGAGCTAGAGAAACCCAAGATACAGATGAGAAGGTGGCTAGATATGTGAATGGTCTTAAGATGGACATTCAAGATGAAATAAGTATAATGTCTCCTAAAACAGTAGAAGAAGCTTATCAGGTGGCACTGAAAGTTGAAGAAAAACTCATGAGGAAGCAGTCTGCCAGAGGGAGAGGTACTTTCCAAGGAAGGGGAAGTCAAGGTGGTAGAGGAAGATCTACAGCACCTAAAGATGGAGTTAGCAGCAGCTCAACCCAGCATGCACCCATAGGAGGTGATGCAAGAGGTAGAGGGAGTTTTTCTAGAGGAAGAGGAGGCAGAGGAAGAGGAAGAGAGGTAAGATGTTACAGATGTAACAAGTTGGGACACAGAGATTTTGAGTGCCCAGAGGAATGCAATTGTTACTCCAGTTGAGGGAGAAGCACCAGTAGTAGCAGTGGCAGAAAAAGAAAATATACCAAAGAGAGGAGAATCTTTGGTAATCAATATATTCTTGCTCAAGCCAGCAAAGGAGATAGTTGAACCATCACAAAGAAAGACCTTGTTCAGAACAGTGTGTAAGGTTTAAGGGAAATGTTGTCAGATGATCATTGATAGTGGCAGCGCTGATAATTTGGTCTCTACAGAAGTGGTGGAGAAATTGAAGCTGAAGATAATGAAATATCCAACACCTTACAAGGTGTCATGGTTACAAAAGGGACATCAACTATTAGTGAATGAACAGTGTGAAGTGGAGTTTCAGTTGGGCAAGTATAAAGATAAAATTGTATGTGATGTGATGCCAATGGATGTGTGTCACATATTGCTTGGAAGACCTTGGCAATATGACAGAGGAGCTATGCATGATGGGAAAAGAAACACCTACAAGTTTAGAGAGGATGGTATCAATCATACGTTGCTGCCTTTGCAAGAGGAATATGCATCAGGAAAGAAGACTGATCCAAAAACTCTGTTACTAGAAGGGAAGGAATACTTGAAGCAGATTGAAGAGAATGAGGTCAATTTTGCTGTAATTTGCAAGCCCAAGGTAATAATGACTTCTACTATAGTTTCTGATTTACCCATTGAAATTCAAGAAATGTTGGAGAACTATTGTGATATTATTGTTGATGATTTGCCTAACGAGTTACCACCCATTAGAAGAATTAGCCATCATATAGATTTGATTCCTGGAGCATGTCTACCTAACAAAGTAGCTTACAGAATGACTCCTACAAAAAATGAAGAGGTTAGGAAGCAGGTGCAAGAATTGCTTGACAAAGGGCTGATAAGAAAAAGCTTGAGTCCTTGCGCAGTACCAACAGTGTTGAGTCCAAAGAAAGATGGAGGCTGGAGAATGTGTATAGATTCAAGAGCCATCAATAAAATCACAATCAGGTACAGATTTCCTTTACCTAGAATTGAAGATTTAATGGATTGCTTGAGTGGAGCAAAGTATTTTTCAAAACTAGATCTTAAAAGTGGGTATCATCAGATAAGAATAAGAGAAGGGGATGAGCGGAAAACTGCCTTTAAGACAAATGAAGGATTGTATGAGTGGAGAGTAATGCCTTTTGGGTTGTCAAATGCACCAAGTACGTTTATGCGACTCATGAATGAAGTTCTTAAAGAGTTTATTAGTAAATTTGTAATAGTATATCTAGACGATATATTAGTTTACAGCAGGTCTAAGGAGGAGCATATGAGACATCTGAATTATGTCTTCCGAAGGCTACAGCAGGAAAAATTATTGCTAAATTTGAAGTGTTCATTCATGAAAGAGGAGCTAGTGTACTTGGGTTTTGTTATTTCTGCTGAAGGGCTGAAGATGGATCCAAAGAAGATCAAGGCAATCATGGAGTGGCCTTCACCCAAGAGTGTTTTTGAGGTAAGAAATTTTCATGGTCTTGCTAGATTTTATAGAAAATTCATCAAGAATTTTAGTAAGATCAATGTACCTATTGTTGAGACTAGAAAGAAGGACAAACAACCATTTAGATGGATTGCTGAAGCAGAAAGGAATTTTTGGCTATTGAAGAAGAAAATCACTGAAAAACCTATTTTGGTTCTACCTGATTTTAGTAAGCCTTTCCAAGTGAAGTGTGATGCCAGTGGAGATGCAATTGATGATGTTTTAAGTTAGGAAGATAGACCTATAGACTATTTTAGTGAAAAGCTAAATGATTCCAAAAAGAAGTATTCTTCCTATGATAAGGAGTTCTACGCAGTTGTGCAGTCATTAGAGAAATGGAGGCATTATCTAATGTCAAAGGAATTCATCCTTTACTCAGATAACCATGCACTACAATATATTATGCAACAACCAAAACTTAGCCAGAAACATGCTAAATGGGTAGAGTATCTTCAAGGTTTCCATTTTGTTTTGAAACATATAAATGGCTAATCAAATAAAGTTGCAGATGCCTTAAGTAGGAGAAATATATTACTGCAAGAGAGTCAAATTCAAGTGTTAGGATTTGATTTTCTTAAAGAATTATATGAGACAGATTCAAATTTTAAAGAGGCATTTGAAACTTGTAAGAATCATGTCTTTATGGATAGGAGTAAATGGTTGGATTATTTCTTACAAGATGGACTGTTGTTTAAGAGAAATCAGTTGTGCATACCAAACTGTTCAATGAGGGAGAATTTAATCAAAAAGAAACATAGTGGAGGACTTGCAGGACATTTTGGAATAGAGAAGACTTTTGAACAGTTGAACAGATTTTATTTCTAGCCAAAAATGAGATCTAATGTGGAAAAGTATGTGAGAACTTGTAAAATCTGTCAATGTGCAAAGGGAAGAAGCCAAAACATAGGTTTGTATGTTCCATTACCAATTCCAAATAGGCATTGGGATATGGTAAGCATGGATTTTGTTTTGGGCTTACCAAAGACTCAAAGAGGTAATGATTCAATTTTTGTTGTAGCGGACAGATTTTCAAAAATGGCACACTTTATTCCATGTTATAAAACTAGTGATGCTTCTCACATTGCTAATTTGTTTTTTAAGGAGGTTGTAAGATTGCATGGGTTGCCTAAGAGTATTGTCTCAGACAAGGATTCCAAATTTGTTGGACATTTCTGGAGGAAATTATGGAAGAAGTTGGGAACTAAACTAAGTTTCAACTCTGCCTATCATCCACAAACTGATGGACAGACTGAAGTTATGAACAGGAGTTTGGGCAATCTTCTAAGGAGTCTTACTGCAAAACATCCAAAGCAATGGGATCAAGTGTTGCCACAAGTTGAATATGCATTTAATGACTCACCTAACAGGAGTACAGGACATAGTCCATTCCATATTGTTTATGGAATGCATCCAAGAGGAATATCTGAGTTGAGAAACTTGGGAAAAGAAGAGATGAGAAGTGCAAAGGTAGAAGATTTTGCTTCAGAAATGCAAGCAATACATGAACAAGTGAAACAATAGCTGCAGGATAGCAACATAAAATACAAGACCAGAGTAGACATGAGAAGAAGAGAGATTAACTTTGAAGTTGGAGATTTGGTATTAGCACACCTTAGAAAGGAAAGATTTCCAAAGAGGGAGTATAACAAATTGAAGTTCAAGAAAATTGGACCATGCAGAGTATTAAAAAAGGTTTCTGCAAATGCATATGAGATTGAATTACCACCTGATGTTGGAATATCACCAATTTTTAATGTTGCAGACCTATACAAGTAAGAAGGTGAAACTGCAGATGATACAACACAAGATCAAGAGACACAGAAGGTGTTTAAGAAAACAAGTGGACGAGAGTACTTTCAGTATTTGGTAAAATGGAAGGATCAACCAACTGCTGAAGCCACTTGGGTTACAGAAAACATGCTACAGAAACTGGGCAGTTCTGTATATGAGCTCATGGACAGGAGCCCATGAAGAATTTTGTCCTCAGGGGTCTGATGCAGGAGCATGTGACTTGGAGGGAAAAATCTTCAAACTTATTCCAAAAATCAAAAACAATCTACAGGAAAAGGAGTGGGGTCCTTTAGCTATCAATTTCCATGCTTTTCTAGTTTAAGATAAGGATAGAATTAAGAATAAAATCATGTTGTAATAATCACTTTATGGATAAGCTATAGTAAGCTTTATGGATAATTGCCTTAATCGCCCTATGTAATTGGCATGATTTTGTATGGGATAAGGACCGAGAGGGATTTATCTATTATTTATAAAAGGAAATAACGGGACTTCTCTATAGAGGTCGATCCCAGAGACATTGTGATCTTCGAAGAACTCTCTCTGTGCACTTAAACTTACAATTCTCTGTTCACTGGTATTTTTATGTGTGTATCAGTTTCGGTTCTGTTATTTCTGAGTTTTATTAATGGTGATTCAATCTTTGTTTTCCAATTTACACTTAAGTTTAGGTCTATTGGGGTGTTTTCCTTTCATATCAGCGTGTTTGTTCCTCTTACATGCATTGTTGAGTTCCACGGTGGAAACTCTACTTACACAGGAAACCCGTGAAAAGACTTAGCTTGAACGAAGTTCTGGACTTGAAATATTATTGAATCTGGTTCATACCCGTATCAGGTCTGAACCATTATCACATCACTGAGTGGGAAGGACCTTTAGACCCGTCGAAGTCCAAAACTCTGACAGCTCGAACCTAAAACGCTATATAGTAGGGTGAATAAGGTGTTGGGTCCGCGAAGCTGATCGCACCGCAAGATCAGAGTGGGAGGAGCCTAGCATTGGGAGCATTGGAGTCGCCAATTGCAATCTCTGATAACACTACGTGTTATCGTGTCAGAGAAAGGAACACTGGAAGGACCGATAGTACTGTCGATAGTGTTATCTACGCTGATAGTGTAATTCTTTGGAATTAACACTATAGTGGTTTTAAAAGCGTCGATAGTGTTATTCTGTTCCTTTGGAACAGAAGCCTACCAACTGTTTGTTTTGCATTTAAAACGTAGTTTCCTCATTTTAAAGCAACGCTAGTATATTTTTATAATTCCTATGGAATTATAGTTTGGAAGGAGGAAAACAGGCCTATGATATGATTTGTGCCTGATAACAAGGGTTGGGGTGATCAGAGGAAAACTTCATGAAGCAGTCAGTCTAACATTAGATGTCTGATACACCTGTTGAAACAGAAGGAGAAATTTAGCCAGAGTTAGAAGAAATGATATCAAGTTTTGGCCGCTTGTCCATATCGCTTGCACCCAGGCCACCAGTTGGCATCTACTCATGAGGGCCTACAAAGACAGATTGATGTCTTGGCCACCTCTTGTGACCTTCGACAATGGACAATCAACCTAGTTAAAACCAAGGTTATTTTTTTCAATGCTTCGAAGAAAACTCTTACATACATGCATTTTTACTTCTAGGAGGAATAGATCGAGATCACCACATCATACATCTACTTAGGAGTACAATTCATAGGACCTTGTTTTCCTCCATCCTCAGCTCAACAAAGGGGATGATTCTTTGGCCCTTATTGATAGACAATGCTTCCAGAGTCAATATTAAGATATATCATCCAACCTCTACCTCATGGACATGATTCTTAGACCCATGGTCCTCTACGGGTCCAAGATCTAGGGGTCCAGCTTGGTATAGATAGATTATACCTAAATGGAGAGAGTCAAGAACTTGATTCTCAAACACCTCATCTATTGCAAATGTATAGTCCTGCAACTCATGATTCATGCAGATTTTGGTGCTCACCCCTTCCACCTTGATGTCATTATTCACCTAGTTTCTTTCCTCAACAAAGCCAAATCTTTCAAAGATTCAACTATCGGGATAGATGGGTACCCCTACCATGCACTTTGGTCCTCAGTGAGCCTCACTTTAGTTGACCCCTTAGATTAGGCACAAGTTCGTTTATCAAATGTTTCTCTACTTCTCCATACACATGCCATCTCCCTAGAGAGTCTTCCCCCTTCATATTATCCTTGCTACATTAAGCCATCTCATGTTACCTAGATAGGTACTGAATCAGTCCATTAGAGATGTGATCTACAATTGTACATTAAAGTCACATGGAAGTCGCTCCTGATGGGCTTGGGCCCAAATATGTCCTTCTACTATGGGCATTTCCTATATTTACAGGATGGCTTCATCATTTTCCCCCACACACACGCAGACATTAGATGCACTCACACAAGATCCCTTTAGGCCATCTTTAGGTTGGTTCTCATTGACTTTGAGTGCAGACTAACCACCATATACCAAGATCTTATGGGATCTACTTGGTATGTCACCTTCAAGAACCAAAGAAAAAGCAACATCTCATTTTTAGGTGCCCCCTACATTACGAGATAAAATGGTGTTATCAATGCCTCTATAGAGATTTAGGAGGATATCCTCTCTACCTTTTTCTATATCTTGAACAAAGATGTCTAGTCCTCTTCATTAGGGAAATATTCAAACATGGATCTTAGATCCTATATACTCTGCCTCACATGGTATGGCAGGACGATCACATTATACTTCCAAGTTGATCGAAATGATCGAAGCAACAAGTTACGAGTTGAGTTCCAAAGTATTTTAGATAGTAGAACAATGAGACCTCAAGTCTCCCCTTAGTCTCCCTATTTTGGAGGCTAATTGATATCCTTGAGACCATTTTGTACGTATTAAAGAACACATCAGTTTACTCACACTCATAGTGTCAAGAGGATTAGCTCTAAATGGTTCTCGAGCAAGGTGCCTCCCTACGACAAATTCCTCCCCAATCCCAACAAAACAGCCAGAGACTTATCTAGATCTTATTTCCTTTGACCTCAGATGCTAAGATTATCCTTATTTCCTACATCCCCCTCAAGATCGTACAAACAAAAATTATTACCACAAAATCTAGTAGGGCCCTAAGGAATGTAAAACCTAAGGGACAACTACTAGACTAAGTGACAACAATGGGACAATGATCCATTATCATCTTAGTGAAAGTCCCCTACTCTTTACAGACTTTCACTGGTGGGAGGAGTCCTGATAAGAAAGGGAAATACTAAAAATGAATAAATCAATGATTTAGGTTTGACGTGATTCCACAAGGCCCATTTAAGGAGAGACACAACAACGAATCAATGCTTCATGGAAGCTAAACGCTCTCCAAGAAAGGCCTATGAGGAGATCAAGACTTAGGGTTTGATTTATGATTATAATATGTATTCCTAACATCAAGACTCCAAGTAATGGGATAGGACCTCTCAAAGAAGCTCAATGTGGTCTATCAACACTTCCAAAAGGATTTTTGCTACCTTTGAAATAACTTGGAAAGACTTGCGCTAGACCTAGGGTTTTACAAATAATTGTGGGAAGAAATACTTCCAAGGTACTCACTAGGTCAAGGAAAGGGAGGAGAAAATGTTTCTTAGGATTTAGTCCAACGAATACTATGCTCATACAACCCTTAAAGAAGATACCAAGGTGAGAGAGAAATATCTAGCTTTTCCCTCTTGGGGTAGCACCTAGGGCAAGAGATTTTATGGATGAAAATTGAGTAGATTCCCACCAAACTTGGAGCATAAGTAGCCTAGATCCTAAGCTTGAGGTTTTGACCTTCGAATTCCCGAAAAATCACCTCCCTAAAATTTCACTGAAAACCCTAGATTTTTGCTCTGCCTTTAAGGGACCAAAATTTAAGAGGAGAAAATATGGAGAAATAGGAATTTGATCACCAAAATCCTTAGACTGGTGCATAGTCCTTTGGGCTATGGAGTCCTAGATGCTTTTAAATTGGCCAAAATCATCCTTAAGGAGGCTAAAGGTTGATGCTCTAGCTAACAAACTTCAACATTTACCTACTTGAAATTCATAAAATTTTATGGAAGAAAGACAAAACTTCATCCACAAGGGACATTTATCATTTGGGATCCAATTAGTAACATATGCAATTGAGAATGAAATAGCTTTCCAAAGTGAAATTCAACAAATTAGGGCGCCAGAGCATTAACCTAATCACAACAATTTCATACATTAGACATTATTCCAAGAACATATTGGACAAGAAGCACTTACAAGATGACAATATGATATATCCATCCACAAATCATGAGATAGCTCCAAATAATATCGAAATTTTCAGCTCTAAATGTCAAAATGCATCAAAGAAACCTCCAATAGCTCCAAAGAAAAAGTGTGAGTTCTTTTACAAGAGAAGAACCCAAGTGATGATAATCATCAAATATAAATAAATGTGAGTTCTATTTATATGTGACTCACCAAATCGAATTATTAGCCTAGTGGCCCCTAACATAATAAAATATGCAAAATACAAGCCTTGGTCACAAGTTGACCAAGTAGCTTTCATAAATTATGAATTATCCATCCAAATGCTAGCCAAATTGATGATGTCATGTTGATGCATGATTGTTGGAGAGCCACGTTGAGTCCTCTTTGTGCCAAAATGTGAGAGAGGGCTCTATAAATATCGAACAAGGGGATGGCCCCTTGGTCTCCATGCAAGTAATCATGTGCAGCCCCAAAGTAGGTTTGGGGCACAAATTTTAGTCTCGTGGGTCAATATTATGGACCGTGATATATATAATAGCCTGTATAATGATCCAAATCAGGGTTCTGATGATGGTGCCTTCCCTCCCATGTCTCAAGGGTGAGACAAACCTCCTTTGGGCCTTAGATCAATTGTCATAATATGCTAAGTCTGTCAAGGCACACTAGTCCAAGTGCATCATCTCACGAATAATGTGGGGAAATGAGCAAATTGTTGAGGGTGTTGAAGGTGCCCATGGCATCAAATGATGTTCTAACATAAGATAGAGTCCCACGAATCTCAACACTTCCCTTGGGGATGTCAATACCCAATTAAGTTACCCAACCCATGATGAAACCACCTATCAACTACATATAATATCCAATGCACTTCCTCACCATCAGGTACAATAATTCATTAGTGCATCTAGGTGAACCCAACTTGTTAATAAAGGGCACATTGAGACTTCATAGTAGGATTCCCTTTCAAATTTGGGGCTTTAAACTTGTAATAGTGCTACCTCCCTAAGTAGGAGTAGCTAATAAACAACCCTATTAGGTGTTCCCAACCCATAAGGAGAAAAAAATTCTCGGTACATCCTTCAATTCATAGGTGTCATGTGAATGACGATGAATGGATTGGGACACAGGGGTCTCAATGCCAAATGTCATGGGTTCAAGGATGGTAATGATGAGGGATGTCCACATATTGGGGTGTATAGATGTAGGAGGGAGAAATTATGGATAAATGAGTTGCCCCATCCTTTGTTTTTCCATCATTTTTCATTAGCCTTTTGCCTTTTCTTAAATTTTTCTTTATATTGTTGCTCAGGGCTCTTGGAGTTGATAGCATGCTTTGTAATATGTAAGTCGTTATTACCCCCTTAAGGTGTGGTAGTTAATCGCCCACCAGGGGTTAGGACATGCATGGGTTCCTTAATGATGTAAGGGCACTCATGGGGCCCTAAGAACCGAGATGATGGCCTTAATAATGGGTAGATCTCATGCTTGCTTTTTGCCCACATGCCACTTTAATGTACTAACCATCTTTTGCATTTTATAACATTATTTTCTTTTGTTTCTTGCTTGTGGCCAAGATATGCTTTTAACTTTCTTTTAGTTGCATCAACCTCTGGGGAAATGCTTCCAAGGCCAACCCAGATATGTGGACAAGGGGAGGGGATGTACTAATTCCTTACGAACCTAGTGGTCAAGTGGACCCAAAGAAGGAAAACGATCAAGCAAGGCTTGTAATGTGTGGAGGGGAATGAAAAATATGGAACGGGAAAACGAGACCTCACTACCAAAATTAGGATTTCCTAGGTAGTGACCTTCCTAAATCCATAGGACAAAATTAGGGAGTCCCATGGGACTAGGATTGAGGATTAACCCCCATTAAGGTGAGGGAACAAAACTAAGGTAAAAGACCTTCCTTCTTCCATGTCACCCAATAATCAATTCCCAATATGTCAAAGGAAAACAAGCACAAGCACCCAATTTCACAATGAAAGGCATACCCTTAGGATCAGATTGTTGACCTTCAAACATACACTCTCGATAAATGGGCGAGGGGACATATGACTAATGCAAGGAGTGAAGATCAAATGTCACAATGAATTAGATACATTGGTGGTTGTTAGGGGTTGTTGGCTACTGTCTGAAGAGATATCTAGGAGAAAAAATATCCTATGGGTTCACACACTTTTGGTGGGTAACATTTGGCTCCAACCGAGACATGAGCTCTTTATAGAGTGCACAATCAATGTAGTTGAATGGGGAATTCATGAGAACATTAGCGATCCTATAGGATAGCAGACCTATATCCTGCTAATTCGAATTGGATCCATGAAAATTATGAAAGTGCCATGACTGTATCAAATCAGGATAGACTTTGAATTTATAGCTATCAGGAAGACCTCTAGACAGTGGTAGTTTGCATCTAGCAAGGAACGACGAGGACCTCAGTCAAAGTGCGTTGACCGAGGCCCATGGAGACTACGCAGGAGGCAAAACTGGCAGTTAGGAAGCCTGGATCAGGAAACGGAGGCCATTTTTGATGCGTGATTAGTTAGCTTTAATCGTGCATCGCTGAGCAAAACCCCTCGAGAAGGAAAAGCCCCAAGCGTTCGCTCACATGGGAAGCCGGGAAACCATAGTGAAAGTGCTAAGGTGAAAGGCGGGTCCCGCTCTCCAAAACTAGCAGAATATCGGAGGCATATTGGGGCGGTAAGTGGATTTGGCAGAAAATGAGTGATTCTATTCATCGCATGATGCATGTCCAGCAGATGAGAGAGAAACCGCCTCTCATTGCAGGCTAACGGTCGAGCAAGTCAACCGCGCGAAATGAGCAAACACCATAGGATTTGGGGATTTGTTATAGACATTTTTGGGCACTTCAACCCCAATCATAAAATTCCATAAACTGAGGACTCCTAAGTCCCTAAAAGTGTTGCTTCACTGCCTAAAGGAACAAGGTTAACTGATTACGTCATCTCCCAGAAGTTCTCCACTGAAAACTGCTCATAAATGGTCAAAACTGGACCATACTGAAAGCTCAATGCAGAGGGTGTGATGCATATCACTTTCCCAATGTACAAGGTGCGATGCATATTGATTTTCTCCTCTGTAAGGTGCGATGGTCGGAATGGACAAATGGCAGGGACAAAAATGCGAGGTGGAAGATCATGGAATCTTCCAGAAGCTTCCCCTCTGACACTTGCCTCTCTATTTTCGACCAGGGATGAGTAAGAGATCATCATTCTCCAAGTTGAAGCAGGAACTATCAGAGAGAAGACACCAATCAAGATCCCAAAAGATGACTCACCTCTTTGTAATCATCTATATATGGATCCCTCATCACAGAGATCCAGAGGCTGGAATTTTGTAATCTATAGAGAAGTGTTGTCAGTATTCTTGTGTACATTCACAGTGTTGGGTGATTTTACTTTGCTTGAGGTGAAAGAAGGGCTTCTTAGCTGGAGGATGATGTTGGGTCAGAGCTGCTCATGGTTGTAATCCTCTTGCTACTTATCTGAATAAATCTATTCTTTTTTCCTTCCATATCCTGGTGTATTTGTGTATATGTGCTTGTATATGGTTAATGTACATCTAATCCTACATTATTTGTGAATTTAGATCCTTGTTTCTTGTATAGTAGTATGTTGCTGTGATTATACAGGTCCCTTTTGAAGCTGAGCAGACAAAGAGTGAGCAGCAAAACTCTATCAAGAAGGAGAGGGAATCAAGCGCAAGACTCAGGTTGGCCCTCTTGATTCTCCTCTCATCTATTTTCATAAAAGGAATCAACAGTAGACTTTGATTGTTTGTTTCTAAGATAGCCACACATCTTAGTGGGAATAGCAGTATCCGTGTGGACACTATTCCCGTATAACAGTAAGGGTTGTTGTAATCCACAATCTCTATTACCTCAAAGTCCATCTGCATGCTCACACCTTCGATATCCACTATTACCCCTTGTAACCTCCCCATAGGCAAGATCTTTTGTTGTTTTGCCATTTGTAATTGAATAGGGGACCACTGTAATGTATGCCTACCCATGCATTCCCATGTTTGCTTTGGTAACACATTCGTGTCCGAACCCAGGTCTAGGAATACCTGATCCATTTCATATTCGCCAATCTACGCCGTTAATCTCATTTCCCTCCCGATGCACAATGTATGGTTTCCTAGTTTCCGGACTACACACGGTTCACCTCACCCTGCGCACCTAGTTGTCAACTCCTGTAGTCCTTGAACTGCCTTATTATTGCACAATAGTTTCATGCATGTCTCTAAAAAGGTAGTAAGAATAGAAGGATCCATTCCTGGCTTTGGTTGATCCTTACTACCTAAAGTAGAAGCCTTCGCGAAGCTCTTCTTAGCTTCCATAAACATCTATTTTGCGTGTTCCAAGTCAAACTCAAGTTCCTTTGTAGGCACCTTGTGAACCCATTAATCTTCCTCAAGCTGCTTCCCCTTATCTTCCCCTGTAGTCATGCCACTTCAAAGCACCATATTCACATTGGGGTCTTCTTCGTGCAGTTCAAACCTCATCATTTGAATATTCTGCGTCAGAGTAGGTTGAAGTACCCCTTTCTTGTGCATTTTCACGATAAACGTAGGACAATCTACTACTTCATGATTGAATTGAGCACAATATGAATAAGATAGTCTCGTCGGGTTGGTAAAATCGTGGGCTTAGTGCCCTGGTCCTCCACAATTGTAACAGACTAACTATCCATAGCTCCTTCCTGGCCCCATTCCCCCTCGTCCTCGACCTCACCCTTGAAATCCGCCATGTGCCATTCCCACTGCTCGGTCGAGGGCTCGCGTTTATGTCTGCATTCGATAGGCTGGGGTTCGATCCATCATTAACTCATAGATTTGACAAGTACGCTCATCGTGGCCCACCGATCTACAAAAATTACAAAATAGTTGCTAGGAGGTCTCTGTATACTTCTGCAACAAGTGACAGTTATCTGTCGTGTGCTTTCATCCTATCTGATAGATCATGCACCAGAGCGTGGGTGCCGCACTTGTCTCAATGGCATTGGTCCCCCTCCTGCCAAGTAGTTTATGAATACTGGACAATGATCCTTATCGTGGCACTGGCCTTTACATTTTAT
This sequence comes from Pinus taeda, assembly GCA_000404065.3. Taxonomy (NCBI): domain Eukaryota; kingdom Viridiplantae; phylum Streptophyta; class Pinopsida; order Pinales; family Pinaceae; genus Pinus; species Pinus taeda. Next base: position 21,693 of record APFE031057783.1, on the reverse strand, counting down.
GCATCACACTTCCTCGCGTGCCTCGGGCTAGGGTGCCCTATCTTGCTTCAAGCTCTACATTTCCAGGCAAATATTCGGAAGCTATGCGTGGATCTGTTGAACTCCTAATCCTGGATCCTGTATCGGTGTTTCATCCAACCTCATTGTCATTTCCAACGCTTTGGCCTGGGTTGAAAGCTTCTGCTGTGACAGCGCCATCCTCAGATGTGGTGTCAAAGACACCACAAACCATGCGCGGTGTTGCACATCCATTAGCGTCATATTAGCCTCACGGATCGTACTCTTCAACCTCTAATCCAGATCCTAGGGGGTCTTGCCTGGAAGCATCACGATCTCTTTAAATCTGATGATTGACTGTGTCTCTGATTTTAGCCAGCCAAATTCTCTGTTCAGTGCATTCTGGATCTCCGCTATTTCTACATTTGGGTGATCATTCAAGTGCTTGATATACCATGTTAGTGCGTGATACTACAGTGCACTCACCAATGTGGCCTTCTTAATGTTGTCATCCGTGACCCCTTGTGCTTTCCACACTGCTCTTACCACGAACCAGAACTGGTCCGGATCCTCATTCCCTACTCCTTTGAATACGGATAACTTGATCGCACTCGCCATGCTGGACTATGGGGGTGGAGGAGGTGGGGTGGGTGAAGATGGAGGTGAAGTAGGTGAAGCGAGTGATGGCGTAAGTGGAGGTGATAGCTGTGGAATGCGTTGCCTTATCAAACTGACCGCACTTCTCAAAGAAACGAGAGCGCACTCTTCCTCGCTCTCTCGCGAATGTGAAATTAAGGGACTGTTTCCTAATCCTTTGATACCTTTATAGTTATTTCTGCTTCGTGTCATTCCAAACATCAATGTATTCACATAACCTGCTTTTCACGTAACAACATCTTAATCCAAGTATTCAGGGATTTGATGTACCTACCTCACGGTCCCTTGAGAAAATGTCGTTCTGCTTCGCTATAGCTCACGGTTGTGTCTACCGTGAACCCAGTGATAAATCCCCCTATTATCTAGTCGAGCCAATAGTCCACGACCCGTACGTTCTTATCTTCTGATGCCTCTAGTCTGTGCACTAACTCTAGAGTCCACACTATCGGTTGATCGAGCTTATACCTTCCCTAGCTGTTGGCTAACCTTGCGATCCAATCATACAGCTCTGAAGAGAAGGACATGAAGAAGATCTCATGGATTTTCTTATATACGTAGCGATCCAGCCACCTCTTCTCGGATATCTGCGAAGTTTTGTTTTCCCATGTCACGAACTCGTGAAGCTTCTGATCCAACAAATCTTCAATTTCCTTCTTCATAGGATTCCAGTGTTCCGACATCAGACACCCCTTAGGCAGATCCCAGTCACGGCAACGGAACCATTTGTTGGCTTGTTGGGGCCTAACCCAGGTTCAAAAGTGATTTAGCCAAACAAATCCTGAAACTACTGGCCCTTTCGGCAACAGTCTACGGAGTGCGGATTGAGGTCTCACCCGAGGTAGCATGGGAGGGTGTTGGAATTAGGTTTCCGCACCCTAGGGATGTCTTGATGAAGGCTGGGAAGTTCACGAACCGATCCTGCATGCTTGCGTTGCTCCGTGCAGCCGTCTAATCTTCACGTAGCTCTGTAAAGAGCGTGAAGAGGCATTGTCTAGATCCTTTGTCCTTACTGTGTTATTATTATAGATCTGAATTAATTTTTTGGGCCCAATATTCTCATCAATCATCCAACATTTATAACAAGTGCGCACAATAATATACTATAAATGGATGCATAAAAATATAACAGAAGCATAAAGACATAGATCTATGAGCATATGCACAATATTTCAGAATCAACTTATCTTTTATTAATCCTCTGTTCCAATACAATCCCAACTCCACCCTATGCACTCAGCTGTAGGGGTCCTCACACACAGTTGCATATTCTACCAGGCCTCTGTGCACATAGCTGCATAGCCTCTTCCTATTCCTACTACAACCCAAGATTCAAACTTACAGACTTAGAGCGAATTCCTTATTCAAACACGCATAACACTTAAGATCAAGACTAACCAAAAACTGACTTCTACACTTAGAGCCTCACTCTATCTATACATTCCCATGGTCTGTGGACCATGGGTAGGCCGACACATTCTATATTAAATTATAATATTTTAGGGCGGACAACCGTAGACTCTTATGCTTTACACCCGCATTTTGTGGGGTCTTTACATTACATTGACCAAAAATCTACTTTAAGCCCCAAAAACTTGCTATGGGGGGATCTGCTACCCAATAGTATCAGAGAAAAGGTGATCAAAGTGATGAACAATATACAAAGAAGGAAGAAGTTTGAATTTTGAATTTCCTGATTATAGAATTCGAATTCTTATCACATCTCAAATTTCACCAATGGCGTTCAACGATTTGAGACTCAAGTATGCCCTTGATGGCAGCTCGAATTATATAGCCTGGAAGGATCGCATGGAAGTGGTATTAGAGGACAACGGTTTGAAGGACTTCATTGATCAAGAAGTCCCCAAGCCAGTAGCTGCTAATGCCCAAGAATTGGCGGAATGGAAGAAATGTGTGGCTAGAGCGAGTATAATTCTTCTGGAGGGAGTTCAAGACCACATAGTCTCGAGTCTCCATGGGAAGGAGACACCATTTTCAATGTGGAAAACATTGAAGGATCTATATTAGAACAACAACAATCATAGGAAGCTGGTGCTAAAAGACAAGCTTCAGAATATCAAGTATGAAAAGGGTGACACGATCTCTACATATATGAACAAGCTCACCACTTGCATGGATGAGCTTGGAAGTGTAGGGATCACGACAACCAATGATGACATGGTGAGTCTTGCTCTCCTTGGTATTCCTAACAGCTGGAATAGCTACCAAGGCTTGGTAAATGGAAGAGAGAAACTGCCAGATTGGGAATGACTTTGGTCGGATCTGATGCAGGAGGAGATAAGGAGAAGCACCAGAGATGGATCTTCATCAAAGCAAGATGATGAAGAAAATCTAGCCTTAGTGAGTAAGGTGAGGAAAGGGAAAGGGAAGGCGTCCCATTCCAAATCCAGTTCTTCCCATGGTGGGAAGAAGATTGGCAAATCGAAAGTGAGATGCTTTCATTGTCATGAGGTGGGCCATTATGCTACGAATTGTCCACAGAAGAAATCCTCGAAGGGATCCTCGAAGGGATCAGATGGTGAGGCACTAGCCTCACAGTTCGAATTGGATTTCACCCTCATCACATGTATGGTTTCATCAATGGTGGGGTGTGTTTTGTACCTGGACAGTGGAGCTTCATTCCACTTCACCGACAACAAGAATCTTTTCAGTACCTTGGAGGAGAAGGACCTCCAGATGCGGATCGAGATGGGAAATGATGGAAAGTATAGTGTTTCAGGTGAAGGTACGGTTGTGTTTTAGAGGAATCATGGAGCTCCTCTCACCCTGATTGATGTAAAGTATGTGCTGAGTCTAAAGAAGAATCTTGTGTCTGTTGCTATGTTGGAAGACAAAGGCTATGATGTAGTCTTTAGTAAAGGAAAGGCATTGTTGAGGCATATCGACACTGGACAGACCAAGAGGATTGGAGTTCAAGTAAAGAATCTCTACAAGCTGGAGGTAGATGACTGTGCTGCATTGAGTTCCAAAGCAGAGTTGGTGCAGAGCCAAGATGTTGGCAAGCTATAGCATAGAAGATTGGGTCACTTGCACCATGGGGCCTTGAAGATCATGTAGTAGATTTCTACCAAACTTCCCAAGGTAAAACGGGAGCAAATGGATACATGCAAAGGTTGTACCTTGGGTAAGTATGCGAAATCTTACTTTCAGGATCAAGACAGTAGAGCTGGAGAAATCTTGGAGCGAGTTCATACAGATGTGTGTGGACCATTCTCTACAGCCTCCACTGCTAAACAAAGGTACTATGTTATTTTTATTGATGATTTTTCTCGTAGATGGTTGATCTAATTTATGGAGAAGAAGGATCAAACCTTCTCAAGGTTTTGTGAGTTCAAAGCCTTGGCAGAGAAAGAATCTGGAAAGAAAATAAGGGCCTTGCGTAGCGACAATGGTGGAGAGTATGTCTCCCAATAGTTTAAGGACTTCTATGCTCAAGCGATGTTGCATGACCAAAGCCTACCACTTCATTTGTGGGCTGAGGCATGCAATACAACAATATACTTGTAGAACAGAAGCCTGCATCATATACTGGGAATGAAGACACCAATGGAGGCCTTTTCCAGGAAGAGACTAGATGTGAGTCACTTCAGGATATTTGGATCATCGGTTTATTGCCATGTGACCAAAGATGCCTAGAAGAAGCTAGATCCAACAACTGAGTTGGGGATACTTGTGGGGTACACTGATACACCCCACAACTATCGGGTGTTCTTGCCTACTAGTCAGAGGACAATGGTACGCAAAGATCTGAAGTTCAATGAGAAGAAAGCCATGCGAGTATTACTTGAGAGGGAGCTCAAGTTGCATGCAGAGGAGGAACTTTTAGTTCCTAAGGAGGAGGAGCCTTAGATTAATGCAGAGTAGTCGCATGCAGAGGATCTGGGAGTGGAGACATCCACTCATGCGGAGTCTTCCAGAGATGGGCTTAAACTCTCAAGGGAAGCTGATAGGTTGATGTTGGATGCGAGAAAGAATGTGGGACATCCATCTTCTCAGCGTAGATAGAGGAGGTCACCCGAGTAGTACACTGGTTACATGGCCCTGGTTGGGGAGTGTGAAGAGACTAAACCTTCTTCATTTGAGGAAGCAGTGCAACAACCAGTCTAGGTTGATGCTATGGTGGAGGAGTATGACTCCATCATTTGGAACAGTGTTTGGGATGTTGTCCCAAGAGTAGAGGACAAGTCAGTAGTGAGTTCCCGATGGCTTTACAAGGTAAAGCAAGCAACTGATGGCAGTGTTGAGAAACATAAGGCAAGGTTTGTTGCTCGTGGTTTCTCACAGGTTGAGGGGATCGGCTACAATGAGAATTTTTCTCCTGTATCAAGGTACTCATCTATCATATCGATGTTGACACTATCAGCTCAGACGGGTTGGAAGATCAATCAGATGGATGTGAACACTGTGTTCCTCAATGGCAAGATTGAGGCAGAGGTGTATATTGAGCAGCTGGAAGGTTTTGAGAACTTCAATCGTGAGTCACATGTGTGCCGACTCAAGAGGGCTTTGTACGGGCTGAGGCAAGCACCTCATGCTTGGTACACCAGGATCGACAACTATTTCACTGGGTTGGGCTTCACCAAGAATGAAGTAGATGCGAACATTTACCACATCATGGTAGAAGGTAATCCATTGATCATTGTTCTTTATGTTGATGATCTGATATTGACAGGTGATGATCACTTGATCAAGTCTTGCAATGAGGACCTTGCAGGAGAGTTCCAGATGAAAGACATGGGTCTTATGCACTACTTTCTAGGCATGGAAGTGTGGCAGAAGGATGGGGAAGTGTTTGTGTCTCAAGGAAAGTATGCCAATGAGATACTCAGGCGATTCCACATGGAGAAGTGCAAACCCATGCAGACTCCTGTAGCTGGTAATTAGAGGAAGGAGGATGCTACTTCAGGTGAGGTAGTAGCTCCTACTATTTATTGACAGCTTGTGGGTTCATTGACATATCTAGTGAACACATGACCAAATTTGTGCTTTGCGGTGAACCAGTTGAGTCAAGCTATGGTTCAGCCTACCAAGTTGTTTTGGAAGGCAACAAAGCATTTGCTGAGATACCTCAGAGGAAAATATCAATATGGATTTTGGTACAAACGGATAGAGGGAGTGAAGCTTTAGGGCTTCACAGATGCAGATTGAGCAGGGAGTCCATCAGACTAGAAGAGCACTTCAGGAGGAATCTTCAACCTTGGTTCAATTGTAGTTTCTTGGTACAACAGGAAATAGAGGTCAGTTGCACTTAGCTTAGCAGAGGCTGAATACATGGCTGCCAGTTAAGCAGCATATGAGGCCATTTGGATGCGGAAGATTCTAGTTGGATTGTTTGGTTAGAGGATGGATCCAACTGTGATCTATTGCGATATTCAGATTTGTATCAAACTCTCTGAGAATCCTGTATTTCATGACAGGTCCAAGCACATCGATATCCGATATCATCATCTTCGAGACTATGTGGTGAAGAGGATCATGTTGTTGCTGTATGTTTCTACTGAGGAACAAGATGAAAATATTTTGAATAAGGCATTGTCAAAATGCAAATTCGAGTTCCATAGAGACAGGATTGGGGTGACAGATAATCCCTTTCTTGTTGAGAGGGAGTGTTGAACATAGCAACAAGAAATGATAAAAATAGAAGTGATAAAAATAACACTGCTATAAATAGCATTTCGGGATACGCTCCAATTTTAGTTAGTCCCTGAACTAAAATTGAGAATTAAAATTCGAATTTGATTTTAGCAGTTGTTTGAAAATTAATTAATTAATTCATCTTGAGTTAATTAGTTGTAGAAAATCAAACATGAAGTCTATGTGAAGACATGCAACAGTTTCCCCTTTGATTGAGGAAGTTATCCCTTGATTAAGGAGATCAGGATGCGTTATACTTTGAGTTGTAATTAGTTAGCTCAATTAACTAAGTTTAGTCCAGTTAGATTAGTTTCAACAGTTTGTGGAATTGACTGTGAGTTCGGTTAGTAAATGCATGCATGCATGTAACTATTGCACTTTAGATAACTGGATATTATCTCATAAATAACTCATGCATGTTAGTTCAGTCAGAGACCCAGTTGAGATCAGATGATGGGACAATGTACTATCAGTTGCAAGAATATTCCATTGAGGATATCTCTTGCATGCAGAAGGAATTCATTCCTTGGATATTGCACAGTTACTTCTGCGTTTAGTGAGTTGTGTGAGAGTTAAATTCATGCACGTGGCAGCCAGAGGACCCAGGAGAAACTACGCAAGGAAATAGGAGGATTGGAGGACTAGAGGAAAACATATGTTGTGTCTATTTAGTCTATGAGCAGCATTGAGGGATTGTACTGAGAGCTGGATAGATTGTGAGCTAAATATTTGTGTAATCTAGACATATTTCCACTTGTATGATAATACAGAGACTGAGGTTTTTAGCTGAGGCTTTCCCCAGAGTATTCTTCTATGTTCATGTGTGATTGATTTCTCATTATTTGTTATATGTGTTCTATTTGATCTTGCTCAAAATCGATTAAGCTTCCGCAAGTTTGTTTGTAGAAGTAGATCAAGTATTTTGCTTTAGTATATTGGATTATCAGGTGATCTACAGTGGGAAATTTTATAAGTTATCCCTAAGATCTTAGGAGTATGGGGCTTAAAGAATATATTATTCTTCTCTAAAGCCCTAGTTGTTAAATATGGGTGGAGATTGAATTCAAATTAGAGCTTATGGTCAACCATTGTCACTAAAAAATACTTTGCTCCAAGTTCATTAGAAGATTGTATTAGGAGGGTGGACAAGTTGCGAGAAAATATATTCATGATATGAAGGGTTGGCATGGGAAATTGGTAGAGGGGATTGGGTGAGAATTTTTCTTGATACATGTCCAGGAAGTGTTCAAGGCCACCTCCTTCCCCCCTTTAATTGACCACTTGAGAGACATAGATATCTCTAAAATCTCCCACATTACTAATCCAACTCTTAAAATGATATGGATCCAAGGATAGCTTTCATATAAGGATTAGGGATTGGAAGAGGACTTTAAAGAGGTATGCAATGAATGCATAAATGTCATATCAACTGAGCACATTTACTTGACAGATAAATAAGATGAATTTTATCGGATCATCTCTCTGTTTGGATCTTATACCCCTAAGCTTAGATAAATCTCTTCTATGGTAGTCAAAGATGATGTTGTTACCAAGTGGTGGTGGAAGGAATTATGGAAAGCTAAGTGCCATGCAAAATCAAAACTTTTCATGTGGTGCTTTCTAGAAAATAAAGTCACCACTCGGGATATTCTTCCAAAAATATTTTTTATAGGACTTAGCTGGTGTTCCTTGTGTGAAAATGACAAATAAAATACAAAGCACTTCTTCATGACTTGTCCATTTGATCAGCAGGTATGGCATGCTTTCTAACAAGTCATAGGTCACTCTGGGGTATGGGTTGAACAATATTTGGAGGGGGCATTGAGGGTTTGGATCTCCAACCTATCTTGTTGTGATTTCAAAGCTATTTCATTAATCATATGCTCGGGGGTATGGTTGGTCTGAAACAAAGGCATATTGCATGATAAACCTTTTATCCCTAAGGATTTTGTTGTTGAAGCGTTAGCTTTCTTAGAACACTTCCCTCAAAATAAAGGTATTTCCTCGCTAAGGGTAATTATTGCAGAAAATCATGATCACTCTATACCATGGGATTTTTTGATTTTGCTTCTTATAAGGCTAGGCATAATAGTGGAGGGGGATTCATTCTTTTCCTCTCTGATTCACAATTTCTCATGTAAAAATGGGTTTTGGTTTAGGATCTAATAATATGTTAGAAATATTAGCCTATAAAAGTTTTCTCCTATTCACTTTAGCTAAGGGATGTACTTAGATCCAAGTATATGGGGACTCCATGTTGATAATAAAATGGCTCAGTAACATTCAAGAATACAAAAATACTTTACTCATGCCTATTTTGGAAGAAATAATTTGGTTTAAAATTTCTTTTAATTTCTTCCCATGTTCATACATCTATAAGGAAAGGAATAAGCATACCACCTCTCCAAAGAAGGCATGTTAATGGACGAAGGGCATTGGGGGATAATGGAATAGTGAGAGGTATTACTACTACAACTTTCTACCATAGGCCCTACAAGGATTTACCAGGCTGAAAGGACTTGATTTTATGTAATGGGTTTTCAAACAATTTTGATGAGTTTTATTATGTTCATAGTTCTTAGTCAACACATAATTATAGGAAGTATTGTTGTTTACCCTCCACATAATGTATAATTACTGAAAATACGCCTTTTTATACTTTGTTTTAATATGGATATAGGTATCAAACCAACTCTTTTTATATGAATGTGCCCATAACGTGCATATACAAAATGTAATTTTATCATTTCTATTAATGAATGAAATTATGGTTTTTTTTCCTTTGGATAAATAAAAATAAAGCGTTTATATATTTAAAAAAACATGTAACAAGATTCTTAACCATGAATATTCACCCTCATTTTACCATGAAGATTCTTAATCTTAAATAAGCTTTGTTATAATACCATGGATGAATACCATGGCTTATCAATACCACATGCTGAAAAAACCATAACTCATTCCATATGATACTTGTCCATAAGACATTTTTTAAATTAATCAATTTAATTAAAAAGGAAAAAATGACATTATTAACTACTTTGGAGATAAATCTTAACTTTTGTTTTGTGTACACTACTTATAATATCATAGGATATTCTATGGGGGTTGAATCCCTACCATCCACTTTATAATGATTTATAATTAAAATTTTGGAACTCCAATTCCAAAATAGACATGCTTATTAGCAGTACAAATAAATATTATTATCTTAAAATAAATATATTCAAATGGCATTGTCTAAACAATATACGTTTTAGAGTTTTTGGAGAGAATTCGACAATTTTTGTTTTGGTTAGATCTTGATATTTATTGTTTAAAATTGTTTTTTGATTGCATATATATGGATTCAACCAATGTCACATGCTTCGGGTTCGAGTTCGGGTTCAACAATGATTAGGTTCGATTTGAGTTTGAATTTTTTGATGAGGTTCGGATGAGATTTTCCATTAGGTTCGTCTATATATATACATATATTAATTTCAAATGAATTATAGGATAAAATAGTAACAAATAAACATTAGTAAACATCAAAAATGATATCACGAACATGGAAACTACAAGGATAAATTACAAGCTCGAGTTGTGACATGAAGTTATGAGTTTTGATCTATGGACTTGATCGATGGCTATGAGGTTCAATGAGGTTTGTCAAACCTCAAAATTTTTTAAGGTTTGCAAAAATTTGAACCTCAAGGTTAAAGTTTGATGAACCTTGTGACATAGGATTCGACACCGTGAAAAGTTTTTGGACATAATTCGACAATTTTTGTTTTGGTTAGATCTTGATATTTATTGTTTAAAATTGGTTTTTGATTGCATATATGGATTCAACACCTTGAAAAAAAATCCAAGGAACCTGGATTGTGGAGAGTTTACAACTTCAACTTGTAATTCCAACAAATATCTCCTAGATTCTATGCAAGTTAAATTACAAAATAGGCTAGAAAACATATAGACTACAACTATTCTAAATCAACTTTAAAACTACAATAAAAAGTACAAGTTATAACTAATTTACAAAATTAGGGTTTACATGCTTATTTTATGCATGTTTATGATTTTAGAGATAAATTCATATTAATATGAATTTAAAACATAACTTTTTTAACAAGTTCATTCATTTGTGGTGATGGATTGGATTAGTTGGCTTGACATGTTGAAATTAAAACCTAGTTGTGATTATTCTAGAAAACCTTTTAAATAAGCATTATTTCTTTGAGAAGTCATGAAAAGGTCATCCATAAACATCCATAATTTATTTCACTAAATTTGAAGCTTCAAATAAGAACATAATTGAAATAATGAAAAATACCCAAGCATTACAACCACTACTAGCTTCAACATCTATTTGGACATTCCCTTGTATTTTATAGTGGGACTAACAAAAATCAAACAACAAATTAGCCATCATGGTGGTAGTTGACTAACTCTCTAAACATAACCACCTTTGTGGCTCACCACACCCTTTGATGCCCTCCATAGTTTCCCAAGTTGTTAGGAATCCATTTTTTAAGCTACATGGCATGCCCACCTTCATTGTGTGTGACTGTGATCCCACCTTCACTAGCAAATTTTTGGGAAAAGTTGTTAAATTAAAAGGAACATAGTTGAACATGAACATTGATTATCATCCCTAAAAATATGGTCTTTCAAGGTAGTGAAAAAATGATTGGAAACATACAATGTTTTGTAGCGATTAATGACACTAATGGGTTTAATTCTTACACTTTGTTTATTATATAATACCACTATCGTAGTGCCACAAAAATGTCATCATATGAAGCCATTTATGGCCAAATACTTCCTTCATTCGATTCTTATTTACGGGGACATCTAATATTCAAGGTCTTGATCATCTAATCAATATTACAGAAACATTCTATCCACATCTAAGCGAAATATGGTTTGGGGTAAAAATTGAATAACAATAGGAAATTCAACATCACTCTAAGAATTATATTGAAGAACCACACAATGTGTTCCTTCAAGCTTATCCCAATAAGTAGTTAAAGACATCCACTCCTAGAAGATTGCACACAAATTTTATGGGCCCTATCAAATTCACCAACACATGGGACAAGTTACATATCGATTGGATCTTTAGGATCACTCCAAATTCACTTAGGTTTTCATGTGTCCTATTGGAATAAGGTTATGGGTCCAAAATTTTGAGTTTAAATTATCCTTTTATACCTTAATGAAGATGTTTGCATTTGTTTACAGTGGGATCTAATACTGGCCACAAGAGAAGATTGATTACACTAATGTAGAAATTGAGAAGTCATAGTATAGTGGAAGGATACATAGTTGGACGACACCACCTAGGAACCAACAATGGTTTTAAAAAAATTTCCACACCTACAACATTAAGGAAAACACTACTTTTGAAGGTGGAGGTAATGTCAAGGTCCTACCTTGACTTTCATACTTTAGGGTACTTAGTAGTTAGTTAATTAATCTACAAGGCCAACTATTTTGAATATTTCTAATTAGGTAGTTATTAGGTTTTTACTCAGTGTAAAAGTGTTGTTTTTGTTAAATATTGTTGGATAGGAAATTTGTACTCATTAATGATGGGACCTCTCTCTCTCTCTCTCTTTAACTAGGTAGTTATTAGGTTTTTACTTAGTGTAAAAGTGTTGGTTTTGCTAAATATGGTTTGATAGGAAATTTCTACTCATTAATGATGGTGTAGGTTTTAACCCCGTACAAAAATTACCTGCATACGAATTCTAAATCACAGGAAAAAATAAAAATGCGAGAGCATAACACATAAAACACATATACACAAAGATTTTCTACTGGATCCCAAAACCGGGACAACCAACTTGATTTTTCATTATATTCCTTTCAATGTCACAATACATATGTATACATGCCGAAGCGTCCAAAACCATGGACCAAAAACCATCGCGTCCAAAACCATGGACCGAAAACCATAGGTAGTTTCACCCAACCTAATATAGGGTCCAATTTTTTTTTCTCAGGGCGCTGCCCTGGACCCCGTAGAGGGGGGCTACCTGCCCCCCTCAAACCCCCAGGACAGGGGGGGCTGCCACCCCCCCTGTGACCCCCTCGCTGCGCAATCGGCGCAACGAAGGGGGGGCTACCGCCCCTTTGTGACCCCCCCGCTGCGCAATCGATGCAACGAAGGGGGGGCTTCGCCCCCCCTCTAACCCCCTGGTTCACTATGTAGGTTAGTCGTGGAAAGAATATAACACAACCCAACAATCTCCCACTTGTTGTTTTCTTTCCACAGGGGGCCACATGATAGCTTAGTCATTTTTCCAGCCCTGAAATGCCCATTGTTTCTCTACACCAAGAGAACTTCTCAAAGCTCATAGATTTTGTCAATGCATCTGCAGTGTTCTTCAAAGTGTCCACCTTTACCAGCAACACATTTTTGTCTTCTATCATATCCCTTACAAAGTGATATTGAACATCAATGTGCTTTGTCTTTGAATGATAAGCAGGGTTCTTTGCCAAGAAAATTGCACTTTGGTTGTCACAGTATATCCTTATAACTCCCTGTACTAATCCCATACTTGAACACAATCTCTGCAACCAAACTGCTTCCTTGCTTGCATGAGTGGCTGCCATGTATTCTGCCTCTG